>CDFA01025968.1:0-52198 GCA_000826305.1 Acanthamoeba healyi | reverse complement strand
GGGGGGGGGGAGGGGTGATCAGTTGGCGAGGAGCGAAGAGGGCGTGGAGGACAGGCGTGTCCATCGTTTGCCGCCTCCGACGATTGCGTCCACGAACTGTGAAAGCGCGTCCACGTTGAACTCGCCCTGGACACCGCACCCACACATATACATCACATCACGTTAGCCAGAGATCGCAAGGCAGCCAAAGTCACACACACGCCGTCGACGTACATCGTGGGCTACAGAGCGGCCCTTCTTGGCGTTCCACACGACCAGCTGCGGCGAGGACTCTGATGCCCCCTCCAACAGCGCTTTCTGTCGTGGCGGGGAACAACGGGTGTAAGCAAGTTAAGCGATGAGATCCGACCCCCACCCAGAGTTCTTCATCAACATGTAGATACAGCATGTACGAACCTTGAATTCATGCTGCTTCTGTTCGTCGGCGACGGTGAAGACAAATCGGTCGTTGCTGTACTTGAGGTTGAGCGATCTGAGCATGGCCACGGTCTCGGCGTCCGCTGTCGTGTGTCACCGCCACCACACAAGTAAGAGGTCTGGCCCGTGGGACTGCGCACTTGGACCCAAAGCGACTTTGGGTATCGTCAGGAGCTAGCTTTGGCGTACCGAGCTGGTGCTGCGGGAGGAAGGCGACGGCGCAGAGGGTGCTGGACTCGGAGGGGCAGATGTCGTTTATCGAAGCGGCAGTGAGTTCGCGCACCTCAACGTCCGCGACAGGCTTTGAGGCCTGGCCCGATGATGCAGAGCCCGGACGCGAGCGGGCGAACTTGACCAGCCACCTGCCGACCCGCCTGTTAGCACAGTTCGAGGAAGAGAGACGCAGGAGCCAAAGGGAAGCGCACTTTCGCAGATCGAGATAAGAAAGCGACTCGCCAGTGTAGGGGGTCATTCTCGCCGGCTCCTTCGCCACGACCGCGGGATACTGCCAACGTGTACATGATGCCCCTATGAGAAGCTGGGGAGAGGGTTGGGGTTGGAGGGGAAGCACATGCTCACGCACCTTTTCGTTTGTGACGGGGACGAATTCGGCGATGATGGCCTGAGCATCAGCGGAAGCGGTGCGCACGACGGCGAAGGAGAGGTGGTCCTTGTAGTCACGCGACAGAGCCGAAAAGAGAGGAGGAGTAGACTTCCTGTGTGCATTGAGGCCAAGTTGCCACAAGTCAGCGCACAAACCCCCTTGAAGCAAACAATCGGCTGACGAGCGGATTGCACGTACTTGTCGGTGAACAGAAGAACGCAGGTGGAGGAATCGGGAGAGAGACACAAGTCGGCATACTGCTTGTAGTTGTCCAGCACCGTCACAAAGGAGGGCATCACCTGCAGGCAACGAGCGAGAATGCATTTAAGATGTCAGACCAAGTAAGCCGTCGAGGTTGGAAGGCGGTACCTTGAGCGCCCACTGAGCAATGGCATCGGAATTGCGCGCGCCCTTGAAGACTTCGGGCTCTTGCGCGCGCTTGTTGCCGGGGGCAAACAGCAAGATCGTCGGGAAGCCCTGTGCGCGCACACCCCGGGGGAGACCACGCGTGAGCGCATGACAGCAGGGAGAGATGATCGGAGAACCAAACCTGAATGCCGTACTTGGCGGGGAGATTGCGTTCCACCGAGCCATCAACAACGCCCAGCTTGACCATGCCGCGCAACCGCTTCGACACATCCTTGTAAGCTCCCGCCATTTTGTGGCAGTGACCGCCTAGAGGACCCAGCCAGGATGAGTGAGAGCTGGATTCAATAGGGTCGTGTGCATGATCGAACGGGAGAGACGCACAAGAGGGGGAATAGAACTGGACGACCCAGATGGAGTTCTCGTCATCGAGCACGGTCGATTCAAAATTGCTGTCGGTGAGGAGGGTGATCTCGCCCTTATCGTCGTACAACTTCTCCTGGTACGGTAGTAGCATCGCGCAAGTCAACCAACACGAGCCGATGGAGAGAGGCAAGACCAGGGCACAACGAGACACACCATCGAGAGAGAGAGAGAGAGAGAGGAATGGAGGGGAACACTCACCTGTTGTTGCTGCTGCTGCTGTTGCTGGTGGTGGTGGTGCTGTTGCTGCTGATGGTGCTGCTGCTGGCCGAAGCCACCTGGCATGCCACCACCAAACCCGCCCGGTCCTGTAGAAAAGGTAAAGCGAGCACCGCCGCCGCCCGGACCGCCCGGACCGCCACCAGCGCTGAAGAAGTGTTCAAACACGTTGAATGGATCGTTGAATCTGAACAGAGCAGAGAAAGCGTCCTAGTGAGTGTCCTCTCCTCAATGAAGTGGGGGAAGAGCACGCGTACCTAAAGCCAGGTCCGCCGCCTTGGCCCTTCTTGAGGCCCTCCTCGCCAAAGCGATCGTACTTGGCGCGGGCTTCCGGATCGGCCAGCACCTGATATGCTGGTGATTGTCCATCACCATCAACACGCGCACATTCATCAGTCAGACCAAGGGCGCAGCAACGCAACGCAACGCAACGCAACGCAACAAGCCTTGCAGGATGAGTACCGTTGCCGAGCTCCACGAACTGGTCGCGACCATCGGGGTTCTTGTCAGGGTGGTACTTCACGCTGAGCTTCTTGAAGGCCTTCTTGATATGCGCTTGGGACGCATCTCTCGGCACGCCCTGATTTATTCATTTATTTGTTGTTGACAAATATTAATTTTTAAAGTCGAACTAAATTGTAAAAAAATAAATTGCGAAATAAAATAATAAATAATAAATAAATTGGTCGCCAACGGTTTGGGGGGGGCAGTGAGGAGATACGAACGAGAACTTCGTAGTAGTCGCGCCCTGCCTGCGCCGCTGGTGGTGCAAAGGCGAGCAGGAGCACCAGCGGAACCAGCACCACTCCAAGCGCTGCCAGCACTTGAAGCGTCGATGACCCACTTCTTCGTTCCATCCCTTGCATGTGCGGTGCAGCCGGCTTGTGTCGAGGTGATGAGGGACCAGTCCGTCCTGTGCTGCTTGTGCGCAGTGCTCGCTTGTCGCCACGCGGGCGCTTCTGATAGGGCCACGTCCTCCGTTCTTTTCATCTTATTTTCTTCGTGCAATGTTTTCTCTCTCATTTGTTCAGAATCTGAAGAATGCAGCGATGATCCTCGGACATCCCGTCGGTGACAAAACCGAAGAGCACGAGCCGGTATTGATCAGCCTCCCCCCTTTCGATCACTTTGAGAGACAAGTAATGTTGCGAAGAGCGGCTTCCATCTCCACGCGGGTCAACTATCTGAGCATGAATTCGCCTACTTCCGTCTCGCTCGCCCTATCCGGCCGCGCCCTCTCCACCGTTCCGTCCGCCTCGTCCGCTCCCTCCGGTACCCCCTCCCCCTCCTCCCTCGTCCTCCGGCCCCTCTTCTCCTCCTCGACGTTCCCCACATCCTCTTCCTCCTTGCTCGCTCTCCATTGAAGCCAACAACGAAGCGAACTTAAATTATCAAAAACATTTTTATAAATTTTAGTTCGTTTTTTGCTGGTGTTGATCTCGGCGGTTACCGACTGATCAGGGCGCGCGACTTGCGTGTGGTAGGGCCGATCCGGGGCAAGCTCACCACGGCCTCGATGAACCAGGCACGGCCGTGACGCTCGCGTACCTCCAACTTAGTTTGTTGTGCTGTAGATGGCTTACGCGCGCACGTTGCTTGGTGGCTGGTGCCGTACACGTGGAGTAGGCAGTGGTCGGCGCGGCGTACGCCGTGCGCGGCGAGCTGGTGATCAAGGCTGATCAGTACCAGCGCACTCTGGCCGACCCCGCGCAGCGTGACACTCTTCCCTTCAAGGAGATCATCTACTGCAACATCGGTACGTACAGGCGTCACAAACCGTGCACGAACATTGTGGCGATGATGATGATCCCGCTGACGCTGAGGTCGCCTCGATGTCACACAGGCAATCCGCAGCAGCTGAAGCAGAAGCCCATCACGTTCTTCCGCCAGGTGTTGTCGTGCATGGAGTACCCGGCGCTCGTCGACCATCCCGCGGCGTCCCAGATCTACCCGCAGGACGTGCTGCAGCGCGCCAAGCACCTGCTCGCCAACTTCTCCGGCGGCACGGGAGCCTACTCCCACAGCAAGGGCGAGCACATCGTGCGGGAGCACGTGGCTGCCTTCCTCCACAAGCGTGACGGCTATGCCGCCGACCCCGAGGTGCGTCCTCCTCTTCCTTTGCTTGCTCGTTGATCGCCTCCACCTCATCCTATGGTGCCGCATGTGTCGTCACTCGTTCAGGACATCTACCTCTCGGACGGCGCGTCGGGCTCCGTTAACAAGGCCCTCAACATTCTCATCCACAGCCGTCAGGACGGAGTGCGTGCCGCAGTGATGTGATCGTTGGTCGGCGTGAACTCTTTGCACGACACCAACGCTAACCTGGCTGACCACATTGTTGTTGTTGTTGTCCGCCAGGTGATGATTCCCATCCCGCAGTACCCGCTCTACTCCGCCACCATTCCCCTGCTGGGCGGCACTCAGCTCAACTACTACCTCGATGAGGAGAACTCCTGGGGCCTGCAGGTATGTGCACGCACACACTGTGGCGATGCGTACGCACGCTGCAGCGCGATCACTGCTAATCGCGTTCATCAACGCAACTCCCGCCACGCTTCAGGTCTCTGAACTGGAGAGCCTGGCAGAGAGCGCTCGGAAGCAGGACGTCAACCCGCGCGCCCTGGTGATCATCAACCCCGGTAACCCCACCGGCCAGTGCCTTGCCGAGTCCAACATGCAGGAGGTACACTACATGCTCTCCTAGGAGGACGAGGCGTCGACGGCAACCGTTGCTCGTAAGCTAAGGCGAGCGACTCTCTGTTGACGTGGATCAGGTGATCGATTTCTGCCACAGGAAGGGCATCGTCTTGCTTGCCGATGAGGTCTACCAGGTATTGCCCCGCGCTCTCCAGTGCGTGCGTTATTGGCAGCAGCAGCAGCAGCGAATTGCTGACTTACGACTCATCTCGCGGTTGTGCGACGTCTAGACGAACGCGTACACGAAGCCGTGGCTGTCGTTCAAGAAGGTGCTGCGTGACATGGGCCCCAGGTACAAGGACGTCGAGCTCATCTCCTTCCACTCGGTCTCCAAGGGCGTCATCGGAGAGTACGCCTCCCCTTCTACCCCCACTCGGCTCTCTCGCCATTCCGGGCTAACAGTGCGGGCCTGGTTCCCGACGCCACACCAGGTGTGGCCACCGCGGAGGGTTCATGGAGTTGGTGGGCATCGATGAGGAAGTCAAGCAGCAGTTCTACAAGCTTGCCTCCATCTCCCTCTGCCCTAACTTGGTTCGACCTCGACTCAGCCAGAGGAGGCGGTGTGCGACGTGCGCTCTCTAACGTCGTGATCGTGTTCCGGTTTGTAACAGCCGGGTCAAGTGGTGGTGGACCTGATGGTGCGACCCCCGGTTGCGGGTGAGCCGTCGTATGAGCTCTACCACAAGGAGACGACCGACATCTTTGAGTCCCTCAAGAGGCGCGCTCTCCGCCTCACCGAGGCCTTCAACAAGCTCGTACGCATTCCTCCCTGCCCTGGGTATGAGTGGCATGGCAGGAGTCGCTAACCTGAAGAGGGTGTGCAGGAGGGCGTGACGTGCAATGAGGCCGAGGGGGCCATGTATCTCTTCCCTCGTGTGCGCCTCCCCAACAAGGCCGTGCAGGAGGCCCTCAAGCACAACAAGAATCCCGATTCCTTCTACTGCCTTGCCCTCCTCGACCAGACTGGTACAGCCGAGTACCCAACAGCCAGCGAGACACCCTCGCGCCCCCCACTCACCAATCAAGTTCGCCCCATCGCGCAGGCATCTGCGTGGTTCCAGGCTCCGGTTTCGGTCAAAAGGACGGCACTTACCACTTCCGCACCACCTTCCTGCCGCCCGAAGACAAGGTCCCTTCCCCTTTGCCTCTGTGTGCGTTTGTGCGTGGCGTTGTGCGAGCGTGCACTCCTTGTACCCCGAATGCGCGTTGATGCCCTTGTTGATGTCTCACATGCATATGTGCGGTGTGAATGGTGATCTAGATTGACGCCGTGGTCAAGTCCATCGGCAAGTTCCACAGTGACTTCATGCAGAAGTACCGCGACTGAGCGCCTACGGCACGCCTACAGCAGCAGCAGCGCGAGTGCAACTTGCGAGCTCTCTGTGGGTGGTGGGGCGAATAAATACTTACAGGGTGAATGGTTCATGGTTGGGGAGGTGGGCGGAGGGCGTGCTGGCCTCGCTGTCGGACCGGCTCATGAAGCGTCGCCTGTGCTCAAGGCTCAGCTTTCGGAGCTGCAGCAGGCGCTCTATCTCGATGTCGGTAGCGCTGCCCTCAAAGTCGCGCAGCCGGTTCTGAATGATAATCTCCTCCCGCCGCTCTTCCTCTCGCTGCGCCTGCGCCAGCATGTCTGGCCGGTCCCTCGCATAGGCCAGCATCTGCAGCATCTGCTCGTTCATCGCGCGCATACACACCGCACGTGTGAGTTGCTGCTCCTTCCGGACGTGGTTGTGGGCGGGGAGGCGCACCATGACGACGACCTCGGGTATCTCGCCTTCCATGATCCACTCCCCCTGGCCCGACGTGGAGGCGAGGAAGTGGCGCGTCCACTTCCAGTTGTCGTCGGCTCGGTCCGTTCGATACTCTCGCGCCACCGGATGCCACTGGTAGGTGAGCACCGCCGGCACGTTCGCCGACGTCTTGGGGGCATACCACTCCATCCACACACCGTTCCACTTGCCCCGTCCATAGCTTCGCTCCTCATCCTGTCATCCGTCCATGTACACGTGTCAGCACCGCTCCGTGATCACCGTTGGGTGCGGCACGCTGGATCTGGTTGTTGCCTTGTGCGTGCTGGAGGTGGTGATGGTGGTGGTACCTTGAGGACGGGCGTAAAGTTTTCGCCGTCCCAGGAGTAGGTGATCGGTGGATCGACACCGCGGTCGGACTTGACGATGCCCTTGGGCCAATAATGCCACTCCTCCTCGCGCGACGTCTTCAAGATGCCGCCTTTATAGCCCTCCAGATGTACGTATCGCAGCAGTTCTCTCTGTGTGTGCGTACGCAGCCACACGCATTGCACGTCAGATTCTGCATGCGATGCAGGGCGTTCGCCTTGGGAGATCCGGATGCGCACTCTTTCGTAATCCTCCAGCGAGGAATCGCCTGGAACGGACAGGTTGCGTTGGCTGAGCCCGCCCAGGGCCAGCATCCACAAGGCCACGTCCACGCAATCCTCGCCCGCCAATGCGAATGCACGCTCCTGTGGCGGCAATCAATGGGTCAGTTGATGGGTCACTCTCCAACGGTGAAACGTCTCAGGAGACTTCTTACCTGCGAGCAGGAGGTGAGGATATAGAAGTTGGGTGGAAACAGAGTCAGGTTCTTTTCGCTGCCGGTCGTCGGCGACTGCAGCGACTTCGTGTTCCTGTGCGCTCAACAAGTCGCGTGAGCACATCGACGTGCGCGTTGTGATGCGATGTGGAGTGCTGGTACCGCGTGGGGCTGGTGGCGAAGGAGTCCTGCGAGATCCCGAAGAAGGGACTGCCTTTCTTGCGAGTGCGGGAGGGCGTCTTGACCATCCTCATGAGCGCGTTCTGAGGGCGGCGTGTGGTCTCGGTTCCCGCCATCACCGAACGTGTCACCTTCCTGATGTCCTCCTGGTGCATCCGCGTCTCCACTCGGAGCATATTCTGAGCAGCAAATACATCATCAACCGGTTGGTGTTAGCAGCAAGGCACACAGCCGTACAGCGGCGCATGCGCGCTTGCATCAGTACCTCGTCCCGGAAGTAGGCGAATGTGTTGGCCGTCAGCACGAACCAGCGTCGCTGCTCGGCGTTCGTCTTGGTCAACCAGCCCTCCATATACACCTGCAAGTCGCCACCATCATGATGGTCATCAGCACTAACACGACTCGGTTTCCATACGAGGCACTGTGCTAGCACCTCTTCGTGACGGATGAGAGTGACATCTCCCGATGACGACATTCCCGATGATGACGACAGTCCTGATGACATCATCGGGGACACTGGCACGGCTGGTGAAGCGACAACGACCTCTCCGAGTTAGCGCGCATACGCCGCAAAGCAGTCACACGTCCGGTGGCGGCGTACACAGGACTTCGCGCGGGTCGCCGGAGCGCTCTCGAAGAAGGCGTGAGTCGGCGGCGAATGTCGCACCTCGTAGCCGCCCCACGAGACCCTTGTCTGGCGCAAACTCGCCGCTCAATCGGTCGTGCGACCGTGTCCTGCGCGCACTCCCAGTCCGTCAACACCCTGGCGGGGGACAACGACTGCACTGACCTCACTCCAACACGTTACGTACCGTGGCTTTGGGATGGAGATGAGGCTGCGCTTCTGTGTGAGGGCATCGCCGAAGCGTTCCTGGCGCGCTTGCTTCCGTCGCTGGTCGTCTGCAAGAGCAGCAGCTTCGTCGTCCTTTGGACTCGCACAAGCGCCGTCCTGGAAGGGAGCGCGCGGCCGCTGTGGATGAGCTCGGGTGTCCAGTGCTCAACAGCAGGGGTGAGGAGAGAGGGCATGCGCTGTACCGCGGCAGTGGCGCTCACTGTGGAGAAGGAAGCTGAGGGGCGATGGAGGGGCGAGGCCCGCAGGGGAGAGTGTGCGAGCGAGAAGGTGGTGAGGGTCATGGTGCTCGAGGTGGGCGAGCCCGAGGGGCTGTAATCGTCGGTGGTGGCGAGGAAGGGAGGCGAGCAGACCTCGAACGAGGTGGTCGTTTCGGAGAAGGAGATGGACGACGTGGAGTGGAAGGGCGAATGAGGGGAGGAAAGCGGCGACGACGAAGCAGACGATGACGACAGCTCATCATCGAACTGAAGCACGTCTCCATTTACTGCCTCCTCCATGGCGACGAAGGTGACGGAGACGCAGACTGACTGACGAAGGCGGACGGCCGTGTTGCGCTGGCTGAGTCGTGGTCCAAAGAGGAGAAGATGAACGAGAAGGGGGGAGAGGACCTCGCTCTCTCTCGATGTGTGCGTGTGCCCTCTTCTCGAGCGAGTGTGCTTGGTCAGCCTCTCTCCGGAGAGAACTTACTTTCGTTACGCTGCAGACACGAAAACGAACCACTGGTCTCCCAGCAACAGCGCATCGAGCTCCCAGACCTAGACCAAAAGAGAGCTCGCGATGTCCATCTATGGGGAGAGGCGCGCTGGCCCAAGCTTACCTGAGATTGCGGCTCCCAATTGCTGCTCGTGTGTGTCCTTGTCAACCTATCGATGGAGCACCACGCACCGCCGTCCGCTCCCTATATCCACATCGCACGTGTACGCACTGGGAAAGCGGAGAGGAGAGGAGAGAGGGCTTGTCCAAGACTGTACGCGTTCTGGGCTGGTCCAAGGCACCACACAGAGAGACGAAGACGTCGAGAGAGCACAGCGCAGAGGGAGCAGAGGGAGGTCTAGTAGATGCGGAGGGGAGGGTCGCGGGCGGGCTTGTGAGCGTTGTAGAGGGCGATGAGCTGAGACTCGTAGCGAGCGTGGAGTTGGGCCACCTCCTCCTCGGTCGGTTTCGCCTTCTGGGTCACCTCGATGGGCGCTCCGACCACCACATGCACCGGGTGGCTCACCTGAACAGTCCGGTGCAGCGTACACGCACGTCGCAAGCGTTAGGCGATGGTCGAATAGACCGGAAGAAAGGAAGAGGGAGAGAGAGCAAAGTAGGCCCGTACAGGAGCAGGTGTGCCCAGCATGCCGGTGAAGATGGTGATGGGGAACCCAAACAGCCTCGACCATCGGAGCCGACTCTCGCGCCAGAAGGAGATCTGCGCTCACCACGCACTCGTCACTCACGCATTCAAGCGCTGCAAGGAACACGCGCGAGAGAGACAGGGCAGAGACAGACCTGATAGAAGAGCGACGTCTCGCCAAAGCCGTACATGGGGACCAGCGGCGTTCCGTTCTGGATGGCCAGCTTCACGAAGCCGCGCCTGGACGTACACGGACACGCCTTCATGTCAGCGAACGAGGGGCTGGAGCGTGCAGCAGAGACGACGAAGAAGCGCGTACCTGGCTTTGAGAAGGATGGCGGGATCGGTGGGCGAGGAGAGGATGGCCTCGGCGAGTCCGCCCGGGATGACGACGATGCTGTGTCCCACCTTGATACTCTCACTGTGTGTTGGCCCGCGGGTCACATCGTTAGCGGCTGCTGCAGCACTCCGCACACGCAGAGGCGGGGGATGTCACGACGAACCTGGCAGACTCGGCGGTGGCCGAGATGCCTCCAATCCAGTGGATGAAGTGTCCAGCCCCAGGCAGCATCAGCAACGGAGTGGCCACCAGAACTGAGTTCAGTTTCGCGAACGACATCAGTGAATGAGAACGGCGAGAGAGAGAGAGAGAGAGGACGAGAGGGAGGGCTGGGGTTGTGGGTGACTCGCACTTCGCCAGGAGATGGAGGGGAAGAGGGTGCGGAACTGCTCCGACACGAGCGCCGTCCATAGACCCCACGTCCTGCAGCGATTGTACCCGTCGTCCGCCCAAAGCGATGATCAGCGAACGCCAACGACACACTAAGCTGGACGCAGGCGGGTGGTGTACCAGAGGCCGTGCGGATGATAGGCGAAGATGTAGCGCCGCGACGGGTCCAGTTCCTGAATGGAGGAGTTGGAGACATTAGGGGTACGCCCACGAGGAAAGAGAGACGCAAAACAGAGTGAGCAAGGCATGCCTGGGTGCGTGTGACAGTGATGGGGAAGTAGTCGCGCTCCATCCAGTTCCAGAGAGGCAGCCGCTGGAAGGCTGGCCACGTTCGGGTGTGCCGTCCCAGGGAAGAGTCGAAGAAGGGCGTGAGCGCCGTCGCCAACCACAGGAAGTAGACCACCGTCGAGAGACTGCAGACCAACCCCCACCACAAGAAGAAGACGAAGAACTCCACAGTGAGGCATGCATGCGTGCATGCACCAGTAGCGCCGCGAGCAACCACCACAAGCCGCACACGAGAGGGAGAGAGGGACGACGTACCTCCACAAGGGAAAGAGGGCGCCGGTGGCACCGTGGTAGGCCGTCAGGATTCCCAGAACGGCCCACACCAGCTGCTCGGACCCACAAGTGTCAGGCCACGCGTAATAGGACATAAAAATTAAGTTATGGGGGAAGAGGGGAAGACCTTCTTGGCGGGGTCGTTGGGGTCACGCCGGACGGCAGAGGCGATGAAGGACAGGAGCACGACCAGCATGAGCGCAGTGTTGATGCGCGCGTCGTCAGTGATGGGGAAGAGGAAGAGGAAGATGACCGTGCACCACATGCCCCAGACGGCCGGCAGCAGCGAGATGACTTGGAGCATGGTCAGGCTGGCCCACCACCGCCAGCCGCCCCTGCCAGGCCCGGGCGGGTGCTGCTTCGACGTCTTCTCACTCACAGACGCGTGTTGCTCGTCCATCTTATCGGGCACCAGTGTCAATGGGGAAATAATACGTTGTATTATTAAAAAAAAAAAAATTTGCAGCTTAAAAAATTTGTTCCGGGTTATTTCCTGGTTCGTTAAAGGAACTGGGCGGGGGGGGGCAAGTCGTTGCGATCAGCGAGACCCACATCCGCACACACACATCACTGCCATGCCGACCGTGTCGCTCAACAGGGACGAGCTCTTCGAGCAGCTGGGCCAGACCTACAGTACTGCCTCCGCCTCGGCCAAATCGATTATTTTTTTCCAATTTTTTAGAATTAATAACATTCCCCCCCCCCTCCTATCAAACTACTCACGCAACCATCACCCGTTCCAGCGGAGGAGGAGTTCGATGACCTTTGCTTCCGTTTCGGCGTTGAGCTCGACGAAGTGGTAAGTAGCGACTGCCCCCCCCCACAATTCTTGTGGCGGCCAACAGATAATCTTTTTTTTAGCTCCAAATCATTTTATTTATTAATTTTAAAAAAGAAGCTTTCATTAATTCGATGTTTGGCGCTTGCTCTCAAGACGTCGGAGAAGGAGCTCATCGAGAAGGAGCTCGGCAAGACCGTTGACGCCTCCGAGGACGTGATCTACAAGATCGACGTGCCGGCCAACCGGTAAAACTCCCAACTCCCCCCAGCACCACCAGCAGCAGCTCTTTGTTGGGCGTCGAAGCCTGGAGCGGTTGTGGATTGGTGGGTGGCGAGCTCAACGGTGGCAACGCCCTTTGTGTGCAGTTATGACTTGCTCTGCATGGAGGGCATCTCGCGTGCTCTGCGCATCTTCAACGGCAAGGAGGAGGCCCCGGACTTCATCGTCACGCCCGCACAGGAGCAAATCACCGTTGAGCCTACGGCACGCTCATCTATCTACTTTGCTCTCTTTCTCTCTCTCTTTCTCTCTCTCCATGTGTGAGTGTGTGCTCATGTTCAATGTGGGCGCGGGAAACAGGTGGCGCAGGTGCGGCCGTTCGTTGTGGGAGCTGTCCTGCGCGGCATGACCTTCACCGATACCTCGTACAAGAGCTTCATCGACCTACAGGAGAAGCTTCACCAGAACATCTGCAGGTAGGCACGACACGATGGGTGCAGAGTCTGTGTCTGTGTGCCACTGGCTCACCACAAAGAACGCCTCCAGGAAGCGTTCGCTGGTGTCGATCGGCACGCACGATCTGGATACGGTCAAGGGTCCCTTCAAGTACGAGGCCCGCAAGCCGCAGGATATCTCTTTCGTGCCGCTCAACATGACTGAGTCCTTCAACGGCGAGCAGCTCATGCAGAAGCTCTCTGTACGCCCACTTCCACTCCGTAATGCTGTTGTTCTTACGTCCTAGTACAGCCAATTGACATCGCTAGACGCGTCGATGTGTGTCTACAGGTGGACAGCCACTTGAGGTTCTACGTCCCCATCATCAAGGACTCGCCCGTGTACCCGGTCGTGGTGGATTCCAACGGCCTGGTTCTCTCGCTGCCGCCCATCATCAACGGCGACCACTCCAAGATCAAGCTCTCCACCACCAACGTGCTCATCGAGGTCACCGCCACCGACCTCACCAAGGCCAAGATCGTGCTCAACACCGTTGTGGCCATGTTCTCTCAATACTGCAGCTCCAAATTCACGTACGTGCGTGCACGCCTTCGCGCGCAGTCCGCCCAAGCGCATAGCCACTGACATTTTGCACCTTGGCTGCACGCGTGCAGGGTGGAGGCTGTCAAGGTCGTCGACGCTGCTGGACAGGAAGTGAACTACCCCGACATGTCGCAGAGGGAGGAGACCGCCGCTGTTGAGTACATCAACAAGTCCATCGGCATCAACCTGCCCCCAGCAAAGGTAAAACCCCTTTGCACTCACCACATGTGACGCACGCATGCACGCAACTAACCGCGCTACCAGATGGCGGAGCTGCTGAAGCGCATGGGGCTCAGCGCACGGTTGATCAACGGAGACAAGGACGTGGTGGTCAAGGTGCCGCCTACGCGAAGCGACATCCTTCACGCCTGCGACATCATGGAAGACGTGGCGATCGCCTACGGCTACAACAACCTCGCCCTCACCGTGCCCCGCACCCCGACCGTTGCGCGCCAGCAGCCTCTCAACAAGTTCACTGATCTCCTCCGCAGCGAGGTCGCCTTCGCCGGCTACTCCGAGGCCTTCACCTTTTCTCTCGTACGTCTCTCCTCCACGCGATCGTCGTCATCATGCCCGCTCACTCTTCTCACGCTCGTGCACGTGGTGGCGTATGATCACCTCCAGTGCTCGGCCAAGGAGAACTTTGTGATGCTCAACCGCAAGGACGACGGCAGCGCGGTGTGCATCTCCAACCCTGCCACGCAGGAGTTTGAGGTGGGCCGCACCAGCCTGCTCATCGGCCTGCTCAAGTCGGTCAGCTCCAACAAGAACCAGCCGCTCCCGATCAAGATCTTTGAGCTCTCGGACGTGCTGGTGAGGGACGACACCGTCGACGTGGGCGCGCGTAACAAGCGCAACCTCGCGGCGGTATTCTACAACACATCGTCGAGCTTCGAGGTGATTCACGGCCTGCTCGATCGCGTCATGCTCGTGCTGGGCGTGCCGTTCGACAAGACGGAGGGCTACCACATCGTGCCCTCGGAGGACTCGGCCTTCTTCCCCGGTCGCCGAGCCGACATCGTGTGGCGCGGCCAGAAGGTCGGCGTGTTCGGCGTCGTGCACCCGCTCGTGCTCAAGCAGTTCGACCTCGCCTACCCGTGCTCCGCGCTCGAGCTCTTCATCGAGCCCTTCCTCCAGGCCAAGCTCCACCCCACCACCGCCCCGGCCACCGAGGCCAAGGAGGGCGCCGCCGAAGTCGTCCACGGTTGAGTTCTCTCCTTCGCCCCTGCTCCTTGTCCTCGCTCTCGCGGCTGCGATCAATGAACGAACCTTCACTTCATATTTTTGGTGATAATTCTTTTATTATTTACAAATAACCCAAAACAATTAAATAATAAAATACCAAATTATTTAAAAGATTTAAAAAAAACACGGAGAAGGTGATGGTGAGAGCGAGGTCCGACCTGACCGCGCTAGTGGTAGACGGTGGTGTAGGGCTTGGGCGCCTGCTGCAGGTCGACGGGCTCGGTGTCGATGGCGTCCTCGTCCTCGTCGTCGAGTTCGGCGTCGTCGCGAGTGAGGTCCAGCGCGCTGAAGTTGCCGCCCAGCATCCCCGCTATGGCTTGCGTCGCTGGTGGGTGTAAAAGAGGGGAGGCGGTGGTTGGTGAAGGAGTCCCCCGCGCCACTCGCCCGCCAACAACCACCAGGCAGTAGAGGGAGAGCGGAAGGGGATAATGTTGTGTGTGAACATACCTGGATGGTCCAAACTCTCTAGATACATCTTGATGGATACGGTCAAAGGCACCTGCAGCGTTGGTGGGGTCAGCAGTGAGCACAACAGCGAGGCAGGGATCGAATCTGATGTGGGTCGGAGGGAGGAGTACCGAGATGATGGCGCCGACGATGCCCCACACCGAGCCCCAGAAGAGAAGCGCCACGATGATGGTGACAGCGGGGATGTTCATCACACGACCCAACACCTTGGGCTCCACGAGTTGCGTCAAGACGAACTGAGAAGGGTTGGTTGAAGAGTGATGAGCCAGTGCGCGTGTACATGTAAGCACGCGATGGGGGTGACCACGACCACGACCACGACCACGACCACGACCACGACCACGACCACGACCACGACCACGACCACTTCATGAAGTGTTCGTACCTGGTTAGCGGCAAGGAAGATGAAGATGAAGATGAGGCGGACGACCATGGGCCGAGGATCGAGGACGACCATGGGCAAGGGCAGGAATACGGAGATAGCGGGCCCGATGTTGGGGATGTAGCCCAGCACGAACGTCAGGAGCCCGAAGAAGAGCGCGAGATCGACCTCGAACACCACCAGGACGAACATCGCGATGGCAGCAGCGGCCAGCGAGATCAGAGTGTGAATCTGGCGACGCCACAGAGGGAGGAATCACGTGGTCAGTTCACCGTGCCAAGCCGTGCGACACAGATGAAGGGCGTGCATGACACGACACACGCAGAGAGAGAGAGAGAGTGTGTGTGTGTGTGTGTGCGTACGATGACGTAGGTGCGGATGTGCTTGTCGATGCGGTGGGCGCGCTTGGCCGCGAGCGAGCGCTTGTGGTGCAGGAGCTCCTCCTCCTGGTCCTCGAGGTCGAGCAGCATGTAGACGACGATGAGCAGCACCAGGACCATCTCGGGGAAGCGGTTGGTGATGAACTCGAGCAGGGCCAGCGCGTACGAGCCGACCTGGAAGTCGGGCAGCATCTTCTTGATGTCCTCCTTGTCGTAGCCCAGCGTCTCGGCAAAGGCTATGAGCGAGTTGGAGAGGCGGTCGATCCGCAGCAGGTAGTACTCCGAGTTGGAGATGACGTCGCTGATCGTGAGGCCCAGGACCAGGCACAGGAGCAGCATCGTCGCGACGATGAGGGCCAAAATGATGAGAACCGACGCCCATCGCGGCAGGGCGAGACGCACCGTGGAGCCGAGGCACGAGAAGGGCCGTCGGCCGCTGAGGTACTTGACCAGCGGCTGGAACGCGTACACGAGGAAGCGCGAGAAGACGAGGGGCACCATGAGGAAGCGCAGGTAGACCAGCATCGCCCCGAATGCGAGAATCGCGGCCAGCATGAGCGACCCTGTGCGTAGGACCTCGGTCATCATCGCGTAGCGGCGATTCAGGATGGCCTGCTCCTTCACCGGATCCCCTATAGGCTGGTAGCCCTCCCCATTCCCGTCGTCGCCGCTACCGCTGGCGAAATATCTCCTCTCCTCCGCCTCGGCCCCCACCTCCCACGCGCCAAATGGCCGCCGCGGGAGGTAGCGCAATTCGTCATCGCCACCATAACCTCCGCGCTTCTGCATGCTCTTCTTCCTCCTCCTCTTCGGCACGACGAATTGGCCTCCCGCCCCCCTCAAGTAGTCGAACAGTCTGCTGCTGCGGGCAGAAGCGCTGTCCCCTTTGCTTCCGCATAATCATTTTTATATTCTTTTTTAAATGCCCGTGAAACGGAGTTCGTCTGGTTGGGAATGTGAGGAATTGTCCGTTCAAAAATATGAAAATATTCATGAATAACGGACAACAGCAAAAATGGCGCGCGAACGAAACGCGTTTTCCTCAACGGGGAAGAAAGGGACAAGACGCACTCCAACACCAAACAACCCCAGTCAGACAGACAGGCACAGGGCCGCGTGAAAGCATGAACATACTCCGGAGGAACAAGAATGTCGCGGTGATGGGCGACGAAGAGGAGGATTGGAGCGAGGAGGAGGTTCCTGCGCCGCCCGCCTTCTGCGCTCGCATTACGCCAGAGCAGATGCTCGAGCAATCGCGCAGGGTCACCGAGGATCGGTTGCGAGAACTCGACATGTACCTACGAGCCCATCCCGAAGGTAAGCCTTGTCTCCTTGCTACCTCTATTTTACGATCGATTTAATCTAACACCACACCTGCTCTGTGGCCCATATCCGTAGCTGCCGACGCCATCCGCAACAAGAAAAAGGTAGGGCGATTGATAAACTCTAATTGCACATCTTTTTGAAATCAATTTGATTGATTTTGTAACGAACTAATATGAATTTGTCTCGCTGCAGCGCAAGTTCCTGCCGTTGTGAGCGACGCCGACGAGAACGGCCCCCGTGCTGTTGGACGGACGCGGGCAACTGTTCTGAACCCCACTTGGGGAGGGGGGCAATCACACCACAATGGGCCCCCACACGCTGTGTACATAAAAGATACAAAACAAAAACAAAAATAAAAAATAGATCAAAACAACACGAAGTGAAAACGCGGTCGGCAGAGAGAATGCCAGGAATGGGTTCACATAACTGTCCCTGGCGGTCACACACAAAAAGACGAGGTCGTCGTCAGCACAAGTTCGAGGACACTCGCGCACCTGACCTGTGTGCATGAGAGGAGAGGAACCGTGACCACAGACGAGGGCGAGGCGAGGCGAGGGCGGTGAAGTGATGGAAGGGGGTAAGCGAGGACAGCGCAACAAAAGCCGGAGCAGGGCAGCCGGACGCGGAAGAAGTGGAGGCGGAGGCGGAGGCGGAGGAGGGGAGGAAGAGGACCCGGTGCGTAGGCAGATGAAGGCAGACTACGCCAAGCGAGCGCAGGTGCCGCAGTCGGTCCTCGTCTCGCACGCGGCCCAGCTGCCGCCAACCCGCGGGGATGAGGAAGAAGACGCAAGCTCCAGGGCCCCCAGCGCTCGTGCTGCTGCTGTGCGGTGGCTGCGCGACTTTGCCACGGTGCTCGACAACGTCTACGGCCTCCCCTTGGACTCCTCCGCTTCCTCCTCGTCCGCCGAGGGACGCCAGTTTGTGGACAAAGGCACGGCCCATCCTCTCCCTGCCGCGCTCTTGCTAGGCGCCATCTGACTCTCTCGTGCGTGCGTGTGTGTGCGTGCGTGTGTGCGTGTGTCCAGGCGTGTGGTCGGTGCCGACGACGGGCGACTATCTCATCAGCGCCTTCATCACGCGGAGAACTGATCTGCCCTCAGACGCAGCCGAGATCCCGAGCCGTGATGGCACCAGCGACCACCAAGCGCCGCGTGTTGTGCTGCGCTTCGAGGACGGCGCTGACGACGTCGCAGCGCGGGAGATGGGAGCGCCGACGTGCGTGAGCGCCGTGGACCGACGCAAGGGAGAGACGCTCGAATGGACGTTCCCCGCGCAGCCGTGCGTGGAAGACGAGGAACAGAGCGGGTCAGCGAGAGGCCAGCATCGCGCGTGGATGGAGCGCGCGGTGGCAGACAAGCGCAACGGCAGCACGGTGGCGCTTGCCATCGACGCACAGCACAAGAGGCGAGTGGCCGGCATGCGCGGGCGTGTGGAGGCCGAGGAGGACCGCCGCAAGAGATACGGCAGGCAGCACTTCCACTTCCCACGGTAGGCTAGCGCGTTTCTCTCTCTCTCTCTCATCATGATGTCGCCGTTGGTTGGTCGCGTCTTCGTGGTGCACGAACCTAATCTCACGCGCTCGATCACCGTGGCCAGGATAAACGACATGCTGGACAAGAAGCTGATCCGGGACAAGCAAAAGCTGCTGCTGGCGGAGGCTGAAGAGCAGGAGAGGCTGCAGCGGCTCGCGGACGATCGCCTTGCGTCGCCCTCCGTGGCCGAGTTCTTCGGTCGCCTGTTCCGCCTCCGCCAGGGCACGACCATGCGCGTGGGCCTTACCGACTGTACGCATGCTCGCGCGCGCGGAGCCTGCGCACTCGCACGCCTCACATGCCGACCGTCTGACTTGATGGTACAGCGCAGGGCGATGCGTTCCTTTACAAGGTGACGCTGACGGTGGCGATGGTCGGCGAGCGCACGAACTACACGGTGAGCGTCAACGGCAGTGAACTGCCCTTTGCCAAAACACAGCTCACCAAGCCCTACGGGTGCTTCAAGACCGCCAAAGTACGATGGCGCCAACTGTTAAGGGCAAGCGTTTGTGTGACTGACCTGACGGTCTGTGTGACTCGCAGCGTTTCGGCAGCGGGCAGCAGCTAATCCAGCACATGCGAGCAAAGGGCGTTCATCGCCAGCTTGGTGCTCTGCCAACAGAGCACGGATCCGGGTCTCAGGATGCCGCCACATCAGCGTATCAATGTCCCATCTGTAGGTGCGTCGGCCGACCCTGACGACCCTGACACCTGTAATTACTGGCCTCACCGCTGCGTGTGTGGGCGTGCGCAGCAAGTCTTTCGTGTCAGAAACAGCGCTCAAGGCGCACATCGACGCGAAGCTGCACGTCAAGTGCGAAGAGTGCGGTAGCAGGTTCCACAACGAGGACAGGTTGCAGCAACACCGCAAGGACACGCACATTCGCGTGCAGAAGCTGAAAGAGCAGGGCCACTGCATACGTACGCTTGCGTGTCGCGTCTTCATGTCGTGTGTCTGACAGCTCAGCTCACCTGGAGTGACACGTGCAGCGATCTACGTCAAGGCGATCCCCTACAATTGGAGGCGGCCCAAGTTCTGTTGCGAGATGGAGGGCTGCGGCCGCTCATTCATGTCCACCGAGCAGCTCTCCCAGCATCATCAGGTGCGCAATCGTTCCACCAGCATTGATTGGCTGATGTAGGTCTGTGGTCTCACCATGTTGGGTGCGCGTGTCGTGTATGTGTGTGTGTGTGTGTGTGTGTGTACAGAGCGTGAAGCACTATGCGTGCATGGACAAGGAGTGCCTCATGAGGTTCATGAAGAAGACAGACATGTTGAGGCACTACAAGGCCAAACACGATCAGGCCATCTACAAACAAGGTACGCGGCCCAAGCTCACCCACTTAGCTTGGAGAGAGAGAGAGAGAGAGAGAGAGAGGCGGCGCTTCATGCTGACCGTGTTTCGGTGATCGACACCACATCTCTCGCAGGTCTGATAGATCGACTGCAAAAGAAGCTGACGACGGTCTCGAGTCGCATGGCACAGGAAAAGTATGGGTCATCTGTGTTGCTCCATGTGTCGTACGTGCCTTGTGTGTGTTGGCTGACGGGGCTACCTTGAACGATGGCTGTTGTGCGATTTAGATTCGGGGGCATGCGATGGGCGGCGAAGAAGGAGGTGCTCGAAGTCAAGCTCGCTCGCGCGAGCGGTCTAACTCTCGATGAGGTTCTTCTTTCGCGTTCCCTGCAGTGTGCCCGCGGCATGTCATAGCCACACGCGCTCACTCACTCTCTCTCATCTGGCTGGTGGCTCTAGTTCCGAAGCCAGATGGCAATCAAGCCGGTGGTGACAGAGGGCGCCAAGATGGAGAAGTCGCCCACATCGCATTCGGTCATCAACATCGTGCCACCGCGAGGTTTGCTCCCCTTCGCCTTGATTAGCTCTCGGTCGGTCTTCCTCCTTGACTTACCGCTCTCTCCCTCCTCGCTCACGCAGACCAGTGGGAGTTCATGCAGCGCATCCGCACGCTCCACGTGAGCGACGCTCGGTAACTGATTCCCACCCCTGTTAGCGTCGTGCGCACGTCTCAACTAGCGCTCACTGACACCACGCGCGGTGTGCTGTCTGGGCGCAGATGTGGTCCCCATATCTCCTTTGTGGAGCCGTTCGTGATGCCGCAGCACTACGACGAGGCAGTCAAGCTGCTCACGCCAGTCCTCAGCCAGTTCGAGCCCTTTGAAGTCGTCCTCGAAGAGTACGTTCCAAGCCCGTCCCTGACCCTTGCATGATTGCGGCGAGCACCGATTGACACTGTCGCGGTGAATGTAATGACGCACGCGCAGGGTAACAGAGCTGCGGCACGAGAAGAGTTCGACCGTCTACTTGGCGCCGTGTTATGACGCGCATGTCAGGATCGTGAATCTCGTTAGCGCCATCTTGCGCGTCTTCCCGCAGTGTGCGTCGCCCCCCTTCCCCGAGGGGGTGTCGTGCATCGCACCGACTAACCGATCCCACTGATCGATCAGGCTCGGATCTGCTGTCGCGTGGCTCCTACACACACAGGGGCTTCGTGGCCTCCAAGACGCTCTCCTTCCTGCCCCACTTCACCCTCCGCAAGTTCCGTCAGGTACGCCCCCGATTGCGCCTAGCTCGCCCGCTCGACGCTCGCCGGGCTACTTACACCATCGTGCGTCTCATGTGGGCTCCGAGAGCAGGACCAACGGGATCTCATGCGTACGGTGATAGAACACTATAACAGCGAGCTCGAGAAGAATCCGATCAAGTTCATGCTGAAGGAGATCTACATCCTCAACCGCATCAAGGGCGACCCGTTCCAGGTGTGCCACATCATCCCGCTCGGTAAGGCCTCCCCCTTCCCCAATTCATTCGTCACAGCCCGGTCGCGCGCACCAGCATCATGCACGTCATGTACGCACGCACGCACACTAAGCGCGCTCTCTGGTCGTGTCCAGGCAATCCTGCGGTGCACACCCAGCCCTTTTTCGGGCCCGGCAGTCCAGGTTCCTTTGGCACTCCCGAGGAGACCTCATCGCTCGGCCGCTCTCTGCTCATCGGAGGTACTAAGCCCCCAATCTCTCTCTCACACCTTGTGTGCGTGTGAGTGTGGTCCGTGACGAGCCAAGTGCTGACGCTGCCTCGCTCGGTCGCTTGATAGGGATACCTCAAAAGTTGGAGGAATCGGTGGTGCAGGCCACGTTCGAGACGATCGGCTTCGTGCCCAAGGACGTTGAAGTGGTCAAGAACCCCGACGGCGCACGGCGCAGCTGTGCGGTGGTGGAGATGGCAACCGTCGACGACGCCAAGCGCGCCATGGAAACCTTTGACAGCGCGATCGAGACCCACCACGCTGCGCTCACCGAGCTAGGTCTGCAGCCGCGCTCGCTCTACCTGCGACACATGCCCGAGATGGTGTTCCCGGGTCCGCCGGGCGACTGCTGCTCGCACCGGCACGTCAAGCGCGAGGACGTGGACCCGCCGGAGGACTGGCAAAACGGCGACGATGGCCAGACAGCTGAGTGATCATCTTCGTTCATTTCTTTTCGTTTTCCTTTTGTTTCTTTTGTGCACCAACACATGGCCTGGGTGCACAAAAGAAACAAAAGGAAAAAAAGAAAATCATATTATCCATCAAAGAAATGATCAAGAAAACATAAAGGAAAAGCAAAAATTTAGAGAGATGGAGGGAAGTGGTGGCGGGACGCGCCGAGGAGGACGGGGAGATGGACTGGCCTCGTCGTACGGCTCGTCCTATATCTTCACCATGTCCTCCTCCTCCTCTTCCCTCTCGTCGTCTCCGTCGTCGTCCCTGTCGTCCTCCAAGGTGTATCCCGTTGACTACGACTACGTCGCGACCACGCCCCCTCTGGGCGAGCCCTTGGCGGAGACCACACGCGACGACGACGGCGAGAACGAGAACGAGGAGCAGGAGAGCCCTGCACCGAGCAGCCCCTACAACCAGGCCGCCTCCGCCTTCAACGGCCCAACTCGCGCACGCCAGGGACCACCAGCTCCAGCTCCAGGCGCAGGAGGAGCCTCACTGCCGCTCCCGCCATCAACACAAGCCCCTGTGGCTGCTGCTGCTGCGGGCAGGTCGCCGCTGCGCAGTCCGCTCAGGCCGGGCCTGTCGCCATTGTCGGTCGATGCGACCAGCGCGATCAGGACGCCGTTGCCGTGTACGGCCACGCCGCCAGCTCATCAGGCGGCGCCTCGATCGTCGCCACCGCGGCGGGAGGACGACGACGACGAGGCCGAGCGCGTGCTCGTGGAGATCAGGCAGCTGGTGGAGGCAGAGAAGGACGAAGCGCTCCTGCTGCAGCTGTGCGCGCACCATCTGTCCGGCACCGGCGGCGGGACGGGCCTGCGCGAGGCCCTCATCCACGCTGCCACCTCTGCCGATCTCACGCGCCGTCTGTCCCTTCTCGCTGCTCTCCAGGCAAGTTAGTTCGTCGCTGCTCGTTTGCGTGCGTGCGTGCGTGCGTGCGTCGGGCTGACAGTGCGCGCATCATCAGAGGAGGGTGGAGCTGTCAAGGGCGTGGAATGAACGGTTCCAGCGAGTGCTGCAGGAACCGGACTCGATCGAGAAGTTCAAGAAGCTCTCCAACCTCGCACAGAACTTCGTCTTCACTGCAGAGCAGGTCAGTCCCTCACCCCATGCAATGCAAATGCGATCACGCACATACAGTGAGAGCTCGTGATCGACCTTGTGTGCTGTGACTGCGTGGCGTGGCTGCAGTACGGACGCATCATCATCGAGGAGTACTACCTGCCGCTGCACCAGAAGACGTTGAAGCCAGGTAGGATCGTTCTTCACATGTGACCGATCGGCGATCGCTGGTTTAACTAATCAGCTCTGCGCGTTGCCTCGCTGCAGTGGCACTTGGTGGTCAGGCTGGCGGCGAGAAGTTCATCTGCTCTGGGTACGCGTTGCGTTTCAACACTTCCACGCACGCACGCACGCACGCACGCACGGGAACTGGTTTCTCATCGTGCGTGTTGGTTTGCTTCACACAGCATTCTCTTCAAGTTCGCCGCGGATACGGCGAGCGAGATGTATCGCGGCATGGAGGGCGCAATGAAGGCTGCCGGTACGCATGTGGCCTCCGCCTGTCACCCTCAACGTCGTAGTTGCTTTGGGCCTTTTACCGATCTGCACCTGCTTCTTCCAGGGCACGAGCTGCAGGGCCTCATCAACTATTTCAACTGCAACATCGAGGGCCTCACTGTGCCTCTCGGTAGCTCTCTCTCTCTCTCTCTCTCCACTCCACTGCGCTGCTGTTGAAGCTTTAGCTCTCGCTGACCGGAATGCGGGACCGGGTGTGTGGTGGGCGGTCATACACGTGTTAGTGGCGCTGATCGACTACCGCGGGTTCCGGTTGGTTGCTATCAGCCTGCTGCCCATCTCGAAGGAGACGATCATCTACGGCTGCGCGAATGGTGCGGCAGCCTCTGCCATCCCTCGCGTTGTGCCATCGTGTCTCACAGACAAACACGCTGCGTGCATCTTCAGCCGGTAAGCCTGGCCTGAAGGTGTTCACCAAGGATGCTCGGTGCAACCAGCTCATGAAGCTTGCCGCCGAGAAGCTGCGCCTGAAGGAGCACGTACGCACGATCGCCGTGTGCGTGCATTCCCTCACGCGCGAGCAACCGATTCACACGTTTTGGTATGCACCAGACTGCGGGATCGTGGCTCAGTCACGCACGGCTGCACGCGCCGGTGGACATCGAAGTGCACCGGGGCTACGACGATCGCCTGTACATTGTCGACGCGGCGAGGGTGCGTCCTCACGTTCAAGCCTTTAGCGCTCAAGCTCCCTCCATCGCGATGTACATAACCGATGTGGTGATCCCTTGGTGCAGGTGTTTCCGCCAGAGTTCCCCGAGGAGGGTCATCCGCACCGCATCTGGTTCCAGCTGCTGCGACCCGAGCTCCTGGTGCGCTTCGACATTCCCCTGTCAAGCGATGCCTTCAGCGGTTTTGCGCGACCCGATCCGCAGTGGCGACACAACAACAACGAGGTACCTGTGCTCACTCAGTGCGCAAGTATGAGCGATCACGCGTATCCATTGGCCTGGCAACTAAACTCGACCGTACCACCGTTCAGGTGCGCCGGGCGACTGAGCGCCTGTTCATGGAAGTGGTACCTGACTTTGTGCGTGAGATGAAAGTGAACCTCTTTGGAGAAAACTTCGCGCTCACGGTACGTTCGCCATACAGCGCACACACGCGCGTGTATCGTGTGCGTGACGTTGCGTGCGCACATTGCTCATCAAAACGCCATGCCATCAGGACGACGAGATCTCGCTGAGCGACATGTCTGACTTCTCGCCGCTGAGGAGAGTACACACGCACACACACTCGTCTCATTGTTAGTATCCATGCTTGTTCCTCACCCCTCGAATCTTACGTTGCAACAGAGCATTCTCCAACGACGGATGGACATGGCAGAGCGCGGCGAAGAGTGGAAGGACACCCGGGCGCTCATCGGGCAGTACAACCTGACGCAGAACCTCCATCGGGCCGGCATCAACATTCGCCACCTGGTACGACGAACCCGGGATTGCACGCAAAGGGCGGCGCGCACGCGTGTACCTTGGACGTTAGTCGACCTCACGCCAAACCGCTCTCTCTCTCTCTCTCTCTCTTCGCTTCAGGGCCGAGTGCGGGCGCTGGTGCGGCATGCGGGATTGCGCAGCTTCCTTCTCACAGAGATGGTCGCGCGGATGGCCAAGCAGATCTTGCGCCAACGATTCCGGGTCTACCTCAAGCCCAAGGAGACGCTCTCGCAGGTCTGCTGTCTTCATCCATCCATCCACCTCTCGCAGCTCCTCCTTCACCACCACCACTGCACATACTAACCGGTAGCGGTGCGTACGCTGCGCCGTGTGCCACAGCGTAAGACACTGGTGCAGGGCGAGTACGACATTGAAGCGGATGGCGAGATCTCGATGATTCAGGTCGTCGTTGACCTCTTCAACGAGATCATGTGCACCGACTGTGCCGAGGAGGACGCCATGCAGAAGAAGCTCGCCACCTCCCGCCACTCGCCGTCTACCAAGTCCAAGCGCCGACGACCATCGACGCTATCATCGAGACGCAACTTTGTGAGCGATCTCGATGAGCAGCCGCGTCGATACCTCACTCCCCAAGCAGCGCTCGTTGTTCCCCAGCAGGCGCAGCAGCCTTCACACCAGCGCTGCGACCACACGCAGAGTGCTGCGCGAGAGCAGCGACAACAGCCAAGCGACGACATCAGCTGCATCACTGCGGACGACATCCTCCGCGGGTCAGCCGACGTTCCCCGCGAAGATCGAGGCGACACCGCCCAGCCTGTTGTTCAACAGCCGCTGCGAGCCGATGGAACGTACGATGCGGTGCCTCACGCGCCCCACGAGACCAGCTCGCCGAAACCGAGCTCTCCACCACCGACGCCCCTGCCGGCTGCGTCGACGGAAGTGCTGGCGTACGATCTGTTGACCGACGCGCTGGCTCAGGCGGGGAGCGATCCCAGCCTCGACCAGCGCCCGTCGAATGTCACAAGCGAACTGAAGCCCGAGAAGAAAGATACCGAGGAAGAGGAAGAGGAGGAGGAAGACACTCGGCGTGGAAGAGACGAGGCCCCACAGCTGCAGCCTGCCTCACAGCTCTTGCGAGGCGTACAGGAGTATCACATCGACACCAGCTTGCAGGGATCGCTCGAGCGCTCGTACGACGCAGTGTGGGACGCGCTGCCCGCTCCTCCGGTGCCGCAGGCCACGCCCTTCGCACAGAGCGTGGCCGCACCGGCGGACAGACCGGCGCCACAGGAAGCGATCAGCCTGCGACCAGCGAACGCCTACAACTTCCAGCCGAATGGAGCCGTGGAAGCCTTAGCCGCCTCCTCGCCAGCGAGCGTCTACAACTCGGTGGCTGCGGGCAGTCGAGCGGGCGGCAACGCGCCGCTGTCACGCCGCACGGGGCTGGGCATGGGCGACGCGACAGCGCCACCAACGTCAATCACCACCTCAAGCTCGCCAGTCGCGCAGCGCGAGAGCAAGTTCTGGGACGAGTCGTGGAAGCAGGCCTTTGACGAGAAGTTCTCTCTGGCCCTCGACAGCGTTGAGAAGACGAGGGGCCGCCATTCCCTCGGCCATCCTCAGTGCTTGGCCAACGAGGTATGCATAGATCTGAACCGCTCAGTCTGGTCTGAAACTAGTTATGCTTGTTCTAAGGGCGGCCAAACAACTACTACTAGATCGACATCAAGATGGTGCTCCTGAGGATCAGCGAGATGTGCGGCGTGACGCTGCGCAAGGACACACACGCTCTGCTGCAGAGCGCCGAGCCCCTCGCCAGCGACTTTGAGGCACAGTGTCCCTCTTGGGTTTTGCTGCGCATGGCGTGAGTGTTGACTGACGACCTGTCGCGTGCTTCCATCTGCAACAGTTCGTCCCCGTGGATGTGGAGAGCATCACGTCGACGGTAGGGTACCCCCCACAGCACATGCTTATCGTGCACGCGACGTCGGATCTCATCGCCTTCTCCATACAGGTGAAACATTTCAACATCGTGGACTTTAGCGAGGCGCAGGCGCTCCATCTTCGGGCGCGCGAGAAGGGCAAGGGACG
Source organism: Acanthamoeba healyi (assembly GCA_000826305.1). Taxonomy (NCBI): domain Eukaryota; phylum Discosea; order Longamoebia; family Acanthamoebidae; genus Acanthamoeba; species Acanthamoeba healyi. The sequence continues at coordinate 25,318 of CDFA01025968.1, read as the reverse complement.
CGAGCAGCGACGGCTCTTGGAGCTCTCCTCTCAGAAGTTTGAGAAGGCACCGTTGCTCCCGCTTCTCACGTGCCTTCCTTGGCAGTGTAACTGATCGCTGGAGTGACGTTTCTGTGTGCAACAGGCGCTGCAATCGGCGCCCAACAACTTCGTCACACTCTACAGGTGGGGCCGCGTCTGCGTCCTGCAATCCAAGCTCGAAACCGGTTCGTTTCGTGCACGCCCCACGTGTCACGCATGCGTCGTGTGTCGGTCGTCGCTGACAGCGTCGGCTGGTGCTTGGTGGTGCGCCATCCAGGCCAGGAGAAGGAGGTCAAGTTGCTGCAGGCCTACGATCAGTTTGCCCGTTCGGTTGCGGTCCATCCGCTCTTCTCTCCTGCCTACTTTGAGCTGGGTACGCTTAGTTAGGCCTGAACGACGTCGCTCTCTCCAGTCCCCTGTGTGGCTGACGTTCTTCTTCACCAACATACAACGCAGGCAAGCTGCTCCTGAAGCTAGGCTTCATGTACGGCGGCGGCTGGGTCAGCAAGCGGAAGGAGGGCGGCAAGGTCGGATCGACCAACGCGTCGGGGTCGTGGTTCGAGGATCGCCAGTCGAACGAGCGGATCGACAAGATCAACCAGGGCAAGCTGCGCCAGAAGAAGCACGAGCTCATACGCCAGAAGTTCCTCGAGGCCAACCGAGAGATCAAGCTGGCCCTCACCATCGACGCACAGCACGGCCAGGACGTCGGCCGACTGTTCGAAGAGGACGAGGAAGACGAGGATGACGACGACGCCGACGCCGACGCCGAAGCCGAGGCGGACGACAACGGCGATCAAGATAGAAAGAACCAACGCTCGAATGAACCTGCGTCCAGGCTAGTGTCGCTTCTGCTCGAGATCGCGCGCAAGTACTACCAGAAGGCCGTCGCGCCGGTTTCAGCGTCGTCTTCGTCGTCGGTGCCGACGTCTCGCTCCACCGCCCCCGCATCTTCGTCGTCGAGCCAGGAGCAACAGTCGCCGTCGGACGCGACAGCGATCAAGAAGAAGAAGGTCGAGCGCTATTGGAAGGTGCTAGCGACGCTGGTCATATGCGAGGCCGTGCACGAGCACCTGCGCGACCCGTCCTCGCCAGCGACCCCGACGCCCGCTCGGTCGCTGAGGCAACTGAGCTCCTCGCCCTCCCGCGCCAACATGCTGCGCTACTCCCGCAACTCGGCGCCCAACAAGGTTCAGGTGTCACGTCCCTCAGGTATCTTGACCTCTGTCCAGCTCTACAAGAACACATGAGCGATCGTGGTAATCGCTGCCGCCGCTGTGCTCCCTGCAGAGAATGGCGACTCGCGCGAGAAGTGCCTTGTGTTGTGGCTGGAGGCTATGACAGAGTACTACCGACTGCTCACGCGCAAGCACTACTTTACCCACCTTACGTCGGTACGTACTCCCAAGCGCGCCTCGTCAGTGTGACTCTGTGACCAAGGGCTGAGCCTTGCTTCCAGGGAGGAATGGCGACTGCCTTCCCGCATACGGCGTCCGCGTGCGCCATGGAGGTCTATCACCTGGTGCGACGTCTCCTCTTTGACACGGACATCAGCGCTTGGCGCAGGCATTGGCGCTGATGGCTCAGCGTCGTCACACTCTCCAGGCGAAGGAGCTGCTGCTGTTGCGCCCGGACAAGTATCAAGTGTGGCTTCGAGCGCGGTTCGTGCCCATACTCGTCGAGGAGTCCAAACTGCACGCCGCCATGCACTACCCGCTGAGCCAGGTCTATCGTGCCCTCGCCGAGTTTCATCACTTGTACGCTCTCCCTCTGTCTCTCTCACTGCTCACGACATCATCCGCCATCTGCGTGTTAACCTTGCAACTCCCTCACTCGTTCACCAGCGCCAGGAAGCAGCATTTCTACCTCGAGCAGATCCGTTGCCTCTTGGGTGCGTCCCACTCCCAAGCGCGCGCTTGCAGGCAGTGACACTGTGTGTTGGTCTGACACCAGAGGCCACGCACGCATCCGCACACACAGAGTATGCCAAGGCGCAAAAGCCAGGGCATGCCGTGCACACGCTGAAGAAGGCGGCCAAGCTGTTCTGCCTCTTGAACACCGATAACATGGATCACGCGGACAGCAGGGTGATGGCCAGCTCGGCATCGTCGCCGTCTTCGTTGCTTATTACCGAGGAAGAAGGCAACTCGGAGCCGATCACGCGACAGCAGCTGCTCCTGTCCCTCGTTCAGGGCTTCCTTGACGCGGACGAGCTCTACCAGTTCCTGGAGATGTGCTGCTGGTGCACGCCTCTCAAGGATCAGTTCGTTGAGCTTCTCACGCACCGTGAGCAGACCTGCCCCGGTACGAATCATCATCACCACCAGCAGCAGCAAGGAGGTGACGCACGGGGCCCACTGACAGACGTCTCTGCAGAGGGGGAGGATCCGATGGCGCTGATACGCAAGGTTACGTGCTCGGGCTATCACTGGACTCGTGATTGGACCTTGTCGGTGCTCGCCGAATGCGCGTGGGCCATCACGCAACTCGACCTCAGCCGATGCGCCTACCTCACCGGTGCGCTTCCTCTCCCTCCATCCTCGCCGTGCGTGCACGTGCCCGCTATCTGCCTGACTGCTCTCGTGTGCGTGTGACGATCTCGCTCTATCCATGCACAGATGGCACCTTCCAAGTGCTCTTTGGCGGACGCTACGACAGCGGTACGGCGTCGTCGACCTCCTTGCCTCTCTGGCGCGTCTGCAGCTGATGTGTGGTCTCATCACGCTGCGTGATGGTGGCTACGTGACAGTGCGATGGTACTGGAAGGATCCGTACACGCTGCGGCTGGAGCAGCCCGGCTGGAAGGAGTTCTCATCGGACAACACCGCCAAGCTCGAGGCCGCCTACCAGGCCTTCCACACAGACGAGCACGAAGAGGTTCGAGAGTGCCGGAGCACGATCGTGGTGATGCACGGGACGTCGTGCGTGCGCGAGGCTAACTTGATTCGGTTATGGACCTAGGCGGCCAAGCTACGCATTATGACTGAGGAACCTGCACAGCTGTTCCTCGTGAACGTGCGCAAGATGACCCAGCGCAAGTTCTTTGACGTCTCTCGCAACGTGCTCGAGGCTAAGCGACTCCAGATCAGGCGCATGGTGCCTACTCCCCGGGTACGCGTCTCCCTCACGTGCTGCGTTCCACGTACCAATGCTCTGGCGCCTCACGATGCCACACACACACACACACACACACACACACACACACACACACACACAGGTGACCACGCACTCGTTCCCAAGCCTGGAGAGCTGTGATCTGTCCCACACGGCGATCACAGGGAACACGGTCGACATTCTGATCAACCGCTGTCCGCGGCTGTCGACGCTCAACTTGAAGAACTGTGGCCGCGTGACGTACGTGCTCGAGGAGGACCTGCCTGCCCACGACTTTGAGCGCAAGCGCCTGTGGCAGCCGCTCCGTCTCAGCGAGTCCCGAGGCTGCGACGGCGCCATATCGCGGACGAGCGTGAGCGAGGGAGGCGAGAGCGACAGCAAGGCCCAAGAGCGAGAAGCCACCATCACCGCCTCAGCGCACGCGCTGACGTCGCTCGACCTTGAGAGCTGTCCGCTCGCCTACTTCTCGGAGATCACCCTCAGCCTGCTGCCCAACCTGCGACACCTCAACTTGGCCTACGCCAAGCCGTCCACTCCGTGCCTGAGCCGGCTGGCCGTGTGCTGCCCGCTTCTCGAGTCGCTCAACCTCACCTCCAACGATCACGTCAGCGACGACGTGTGCTCCTCTCTCGCGCGGCTGCCCAACCTCACGCACCTGTGCCTCAAGCACTGCCACAGGGCGTCCGACGTGGGCCTCCAGCAGTTCCTTCCTCCCTCGACGAGCATGCCCGGCGATGCTCTAGGTATCCACCTTCAAGCGATAGATCTCTCACGCAACAAGAACGTCACAGACGTGATGCTGATGCAGCTGCTCAAGCGCACGTCCAACTCGCTGACCGAGCTCAAGGCCCGCGACTGCGAGAAGATCGCGTTCACCAAGATCCTGCTGCACGTGGTGACTCCCGGCGCGATGCCACGTCTGCGCGTGCTCGACCTGTACAACTCGGGCAACAGACCGGGGCTCACTGCGCAGACGGATCGCGCGGCGCGTGTGTTCCAGACGCACACCCTGGTCTCCATCTACCACCTCCTCATCGCGAAGCCTGTCGTGCCTCACCCCGCCCTCACATCGCTCGACGTCGGGTCCTCTGAGATCAACGTACGTAACACGCACACGCACACGCACACGCACACGTCAAGCTTACTTGAACGTGCCGCCACAGGATAACAGTCTCGGCGAGCTCGCCAAGCGACTGCCACACCTGGAGTATTTGAGCGTGACCAACGTGCGAGGCATCACTGGGGCGTGCCTCGCCAGCATTGCCCAACACTGTCCCAACCTCACCTCCCTCAAGTAAGCGCGCGCGCTCTCTCTCTCTCTCTCTCATTCTGCATCATAGGCAGCATGCCTCACAGGCCTGACACTCTCTCCCTCTCTCCCTCTCCAGCTTCAGCAATTGCAAGAACCTGAGCTCTGCGCCGGTGTTCATGGACCTGCCCAAGCTGGTGGCCTTGCGCGTGATCGATCTATCTGGCCTCCCTAACATCAGTACGCACCTCCTCGCGCGCGCGCGCGTATATCGCCACAAGCGACACTCTATCTGATGTTGTGTGCGTGGCAGGCGATCGAGCGATGGAGGCGATTGCCGAGTGCAACCTGCTGCGCGTGGTCCGACTGTCCTACTGCGACAACATAACCTCGGAAGGCCTCGTCCACCTGGCCACCTTGCCTCACGCAGAGGTACAAGCCTCGCCGCACAATCGATTGTGCCCCGCCTCCTGCAGCGTGAGCATGAGCTGAAACAGAGTGTGGTGCTGCTGTGTTGTGTGTGTGACAGGAACTCGATCTGCGATGCTGCCGCCGCGTGGGGGATGCTGGCCTGCAAGCCCTCGTGCGCGCACATGGCGTGAACCGCAAGCGCTGGAAGCGCCACCAGATGGCGGCGAGCAGCCAAGGTACGCTCCCCCCCCCAATGGTGTCGAGAGGCGTTCAGTGACGGGACGCATTGCTGACCACCTACGTAGAGTGGGAACAGCTCGACGACAGCGACGGTAGCGAGGACACGTCGACGACACCAACACCAGCAACGACGCCAACGGCCTCCACAGCGCAATTTCGATCGAAGCTGCACACGCTGCTGCTTACCGAGTGCAACCTGCTGTCTGCAAGAGCCCTGTCGCAGCTCTCGACCATCCCCTCCCTCGTACGTGCACACACGAACACGAACACGAACCTCCCTTCGTTCGCTGCTCACTCGGCCAGCGCTAATATCATGCGCGCGCTCTCTCTCCTTCAAGACCAAGCTCAACATCGGCAACTGCGGTAAGATCACGGAGGCGGCCGTGCTCAAGCTTGGCCAGTACCTCCGCTCCATGCAAGAGCTCACGTTGAGCTGTCTGCCGATCAGCAACGAGGCCGTCATGTATGTCGTCGAGCACTGCCCGCGTCTCCACTTCGTCGACCTCCGAGGTTCGCATCCCCTTCCCTCTGGCCCCGTTCGTCTCCCTTCTGATCTCTCCCGCGTGTGCGTGCGTGTGCGTGTAGGGTGCATGGAGCTCACGTACGCGCTCAAGGTGTGGTTCATGTCGCGCTTCCCGCACATGCACGTGGTGTGGCCCACGGGAATCATGCGCATCAGGTTCCCCAAGGCCCACCAGCTGCGCCTCCCCGCTTCCGACCCCACGTCATCGGTCTCGTCGTCGTCGTCGCCATCGTCTCCTCCGCCGCTGCCTCTCGGCTACTCGTCCTCGCCGCCGTCGCTGCCCCGCTCCGCGACGGAGGAGCTCCGCGAGGCCACGTCGGGTCCCGGCCTCGTCTCCGAGTCGCTCCAGAGCCGCGTGACCCTTCTCGAACGCGCCTTCAAGAAGGCCAACCCCTACTGAGCGCAGCATCTCCCATCCCCTTCCCCTGTACTATCCAACTCATCACCCTCGCCACCACGATCATTGCGGTCGCGTCAGCAAGGAAATAGAAAAAGAAACCTAGGAGAAAATACACCAGGAAAAGTTTTGGAAAAGTTTTGGAAATGGCGGGAAAAGCAAAATGTAGCGGACCAGGATTTGATCTCGAGTAGAGAGAGAATGAACGGAGTGCTTGGACTCTCGTACGAGGGGGAGGAGGAGGAGGAGGAGGAGGGGTCGCCTGCCGCAGGTGGGCTGGTAGCGTACGATCACGAGGAAGACGAAAATGGAGACAATTCGATCGATGAAAATAATGGCCAGCAGCAGGGGGAGGGGGAGGGGGAGCGTACGGCGACGTCGCCCCACAAGCGACGGCGGCTCGATGACGGTACGAAGGCGGAGGAGGACGCCCAGCAGCGGAACGGCGCGGAGAGGAGTCAAGAGCACGAAGAGGAAGAGGCTGCGATGGCCCGACGGCAGCGCGCTGTGGAGGAGATGGAGCGGCAGTACAGGCGGCAGAAGGATGACGACGAACCAGAGGCGGAAGAGGAAAGCGAACACAGGATGGAGGAGGAACGCCGCGCTGCCGATTTTGAGGACCAATCCTCCTACATCGCAGGTGTGCCTCCTCTCTCTCGCCCCCACCCGTGCGTTTGACGTCTTCTGGCGCGGCACCGACCGTGGGCTGACTGGGGCGGCCACGCACCACCAGACGGCCGGTCGTTGATGGACTCGATGCTGCCTCCGCGCCCTGCACGACCACCGGATGCCTCGCTTCAGGTTCGCGAGAGCTCTAGCCACACGTTTCCTCACACTGCACGCGCATGCACATGCAAGGCGTCTGACGGATGGTGCATGTGTGTGCAGGGCAAGATAGTGCAGTTCCATCGTCTGCGAAGGGAGGGCCGTGCCAAGAGCATCAACGAGAAGATCCGGCACGCGCGCAACTTCAAGAACCCCTACATGCTCAACTGGCTCGTCTCCCACTGCGGTATCTCCTCCATCTCTCTCTAACTTCCTGTGTGCGTGCGTGTGTGTGTGTGTGTGTGCGTGCGTGCGTGCGTGCGTGCGCGCGCAATCTAACACAACCGCTGTGGTGTGCGCACAGCTGAACGTGCGTGTGTGTCGTGCGCGCGTTGTGTTCGACACGGCGCACTAACCTGAAGTGATGCGAACGCAGGAATCGACGAGACAGGGTCCAACTACCCGAGAGAGCTGTTCGATCCGGCCGCCATCCGGCGCGAAGCTGCAGAGGTCATGGAACGCCAGCGACGGCAAAAGGCTGGCCAGCAAAGTACAGACACTCCATTTCCTCCAGATCTGGACAGTGCCACGAGGCGGTGTCGCTCATCGAGGCCATGTATGCGTGCGTGTGTCAGATCGTACGGCGATCGATTTCACGACCGCTGAGGCAACTGGGCCTGCGGTGCAGCCATCGCTCCTTCCGCTTCCTGGCGCGGTTCCGAGCGCGGGGATGGTGGCGGGACTGGGAATGCCGCGGCCCGTCGTGAAGGTGGTGGAGGGCAAGAAGCGCCCGGCCAGGAGCAAGTGGGACCAGGGCGAACCAGCCGCGCCCGGCGGCAAGACCGGATCGGCTGCTCCCTCTCTGCCCACCGCCGCTACCACCACCACCACCACCGGATCCCGATACGCCGAATACGCGTACGCGTCCCCTCCACTCACCTCTTGCACTCTCCTCTCCACCATGTCTCCGAAGTGCACATCACTCGAAGCGCTCACGTCAAAGAGGACACTCGTCGCGCGTGCACAGGCTGGCCAAGAAGGCAGAGATCGAGGCACGGCTCCGGCAAAAGTGACTTGCGCACCATCACCACCACCATCCCTCTCCTGCTCTTCCATTGCTTGGAGCTCTCTCGCTTTCCCGTATCTATTTATCTCGCTTGCCTTGCGTGGTGGTTGTCGTAGGTGGATAGAGGGCTGGGCGACGTGCGCACGCCACTGCTCCCCCCAACCGCATATACCAACAACGCATAAACACGAAAGAGTGGAACTTCCACCAAGAGGTCCCCACGCCCTCCTCCTTCACACGTGTGCCGTTTTATTGTTGCGCGGCCAATAGGGCGGCGCCTGGCCGCAAGGAATAGTCGGGTGACAAAGGTCTCTCTCGGGTCCCTTTTATCGTCTTCCTTCGTTACGTTGGGTCTTCTCCACCAAAGACTCTCTCTGCTCTCTGCTTTGCTCTCCTTCTTCTTCTTCCATTCACGGCGAGAGTTGTTGCTGGTGCGATTTTCCAATTTTTCATCATCTCCAGAGATTTAATTTAATCTCTGCCTCCCCCCCGCTTGCCAGCACCTTCTGCTCCCTACCCCCATAAGGCTTGCCCTTCAACCTCACACACCCCCCTCTGCAAACTGGCGACTACTTCACCTTCTTCGGTTCACCATGTCGATCAACAACTACCGACACGTAAAAAATCTTGGTGGTGACGCGACGCCGACGCCGACGCCGTCTGGCGAGGGACGGCCACTGCTGGCCGAGGACGAGCGCAAGCCCTGGTGGGCCTTCTGGCGACGGAGCCACAGCAGCGGCGGCGGCGGCGACACTGACGCCGACATCGACGGAGACAAACAGATAGGAACCTTTGGCAGCGTGTGCCTGCTCATTAACTCCATCACCGGCCCTGGTTCGTCCTCTTCGCATGTGCGTGTGCGTGTGCCGTAGCTTCTAGTGTGGCTAATGCACGTGCGCGTACGTGCAGCAATCGTGTCGATCCCTGTGGTGGTGCAGGAGGCCGGGTGGGTGACGCCGCTGGTGGCTGTAGTGTTCATGTGGGCCATCTGCCTGCTCTCGTCCCTCCTCCTCGTACATTCGATGGCCCTCGTTCCTGGCAACAGCCGCTTCCAGGTCTTTCTTCTCTTCCTCTGCAGTTCAGTTCTGGGCCCTCCGTGCCGCTCACCTTCTGTGTGGTGATTTCGCGGACCGTGGCTGAGCAGGGCAAGGTGGAGCTGACGACGTTGGTCAAGTTCTTCTTCCCGCGATGGTTCTACCTGATCGTGTTGCTCATCCTCATCGTCTCGCTTCTCTCGCTCATCATCGCTTCCCTGATCGTCTCTGCCCAGGCAACTCTCCCTCCCCTAGATCTCTTCTGTGCTCTCTCCTCCGTCGCGCACAGCATCGTGACTCACTTCATTGTTGTTCGCGTTTGCGCGCAGACGTTGGACTTTGCGTTCGTGGCGATCAAACAAACGTGTGCGGTGGAGTTCTACCCAGACTTTGGGTGGCGGTGCGTCGAGACCGCCGGCAAGAACATCACCCCCTTTGGCGACGTACGTAGCGTGTGTGAGTGGAGCGTGAGCGTGAGTGCGTCGTGTGCATGAAGCGTGTGTGTCCACCACAAGATTCTAATTGGAAGCTCCACGGGCCATGGGCAGTCGTACGTGCTGTCTCTAGGCATGATCGTGATCCTTCTGATCGTCGCTCCGCTTGGATATCTCAATCTCAACAAGAACATCATCGTCCAAGAAGGTGCGGCTCTCGATCGCTGTGTTTTAACGCCAGCACGTACACGCTTGCTGAAGTTATGCACATCGTCACACAGCTGCCGTGGTGTCGCTGATCGCCATCGTCATCCTGTGGACGGTACGCTTGGTCTCCCTCGAGTCGCTTCACGACCGAGCGGTCCGTGCTAGCACGACCAGGGATCTCATCTGACATTGCTTCGTTGGAACGCGCCAATGCAGGTGGACTTTTTCAGAAAGGGGATTGAGGGCAGCATCCCCGTCGTCACCTCTTCCCAGACCAACGTGCTTGGCACCATCATGTACGCTCTCACCCAACTCGCCTCAAACGTGAAAGACTAGACAAGCAAAGGTTTGGCTTACCGGCGTGTCGTGCTTGTGTTCAGGTTCAACTTTGTGATGGCCATCACGGTGCCGAGTTGGTGCAGCGAGAAGGCCTCCAACGTGAGCGTCAAGCCCAGTCTCATTGCCAGCACAACGATCGCATCCGTGGTCTTCTTCTTTGTCGGCATCATCGGTTCCGCCTCCCCTCTCTCCCCAGTACCTCTCGTTCTCTCGTGCCCGGATGCTCATTGCTCCATGACGCACGCACACAGGCGCGCTGGCGTTTGTGTACACGGGCGACAACAACCTGCTGACCATGCTGCAATCCCACTGCGATGGATGTTTCATCCTATCGCGCATCAGCGGCTACTTCATTCCTGCCGCCATCTTCGTCACTTCCATCCCCGTCTATGCGTACCGCTCACCGAGCGCCTTCCTCGCTACTACCACATCTCGCCTTCCCCTGATGTGCGTGTGCGTGTGCGTGTGCGTGTGTGTGTGTGTGTGTGTGTGGCTATCGGCAGGATCATCGTGCGGTACAACCTGATCGACAACGATCTATGCAACAAGTACTGGGCGTTCTTCTTCTCAGTGATCTTCCCCTGGCTCATCGGTATACCTGCTTGCTCAGCCGCCCTGTCCTCTGCGCACAGCTGCTGACATGGTGTGCGTGTGTCTTGCGTCGCGGTGTGCGTGCGTGCGTGCGTCCGCCAACAGCGATTCCGTTCTATACGGGCAGCGGTCTCACCACGGTGATCAACTTCGCGTCGCTCTTCCTGCAGTCGACCATCAACTTCATCCTCCCGCTCCTCATCTACATCCGCGCCCTGCACTGGAGCAAGACCCACCCTGCCGGCGACGACCACCAGCCCCACGCCAGACCCGAGTCGCTTGTGGCCGGCGGCAGCTATCTCACCATCGACAACCACGCGCCCAAGTCGGACCAGGCCTACGGCGGGGCCAAGAGCGTCATCGTCGAAGAGGGACTCGCCGATGTGGACGACACGCCGGCCTTCAGAGCGCTGCCGTCGTGGCTCATGCCGTACGCGACGGGCATAGCCTATGCGCTGATCGTGGTCATCATCTTGCTCGTCGCCCTCGTCGTCGCCCTCAACGTCTATCAGATCATCCACGACAACGTATGAGCCGGGCCTTTGCAGCGCTATCACGGGTTCCTCTCTCTCTCTCTCCTCTGCTCCCAGCCCTGTCCCCGCTCACACCCTCTGCCAGCGTTGCCAAGGGGCGTGTGTGTCGTGCGTGTTGCGTGTGTGTTGTCTGCAGTGTCCAACCACCGCACACGCGTCAATAAATTAGTATGGCCCAACTCACCGCTGCCGCCGCCGCCCTGAGCTCAGTGCTCAGTGCTTGTGGTGGTGATGCCGCCTGGCCATCTCGACCTTGGTCGGCGTCAAGTTCTGGAGCTCTGCGATGCGTTTGCACAGCCTGCACGAGGAGAGGAACTCGAGGTCAGCTTCTCCCTCCCTAGCCATTCCCTCATCACCACCGCCGTGTTCGTGTGGTACCGGCAGGGCCCGGTGCGAGGCGATGTCTTTTGGAGTTCGACGAAGCTCTCCGACGCGCCGTCTCGCTTCCAGTGCAGGTACTCCGCATAGGCCTCGTCATCGTTGTCCAACGCCTTTAGGTACATTGCCAGCTGCTTGGGCCCTCTTCGCGTGAACAGCACAGCACAGCACAGCACGTCACGGTTGTGCGTGTGAGCGACCTGAACTCAAGTACGTCGCGAGAGCGTGATGCAAGGGGCGGAGGCGCGTACTCAAAGTCGTGGACCTTGATGACTGACTTGTTCGATGGCGCGAAGTCGTCCACGTTGGGCGCGCCCAGGTAAACTGACCGAGACGCGCGTTAGCCAACGATGAGGGCGGCGAGCACAAGGAGGGAGGGAGAGAGCGAGTACTGGGGACGGTGCCGACGATGAATGCATGGAAGAGCTTCTCGGTGACGTAGTCGTGCGAGATCGAGTTCTCGATGGCGATGACGAACTTGTACTGCGCCGTCAGGTTCCACTTGCTCTCCCACCACGGCAAGCCGTCCAATTCCGCTGGTATGTCCTGCCGCACGCAGTCAGCACCACGCGCACGCACGCACGCACGCACGAGCGGTTCTCACCTTGTTGTGGAAACACTGGCCGTAGGAGTCAATGTCGATGTACTTGATCAGCTCGGCCAGGTACTGGTTGCGCGGCGACTTGGGCTCGCAGTTGGAGATGAGCATCATCACCGGTGCCTTGGCCGTCTGCACGTATATCCACGCACGTGTACGCACAAGCGTCATGCCCTGCCTTGCCTTGCACGCGCTGCTCCGTGCGCGCACACACTCGAGCAAGGAAGGCGCCAATTGCTCTCACCTTGGGCAGGATCGGGTGCTGCCAGTGCTTGGTGTAGAAGTCGATGTCGATGAAGTACGTGAAGGGCACGTCGTCCTTCAAGTGGTATGTCATGTTGATGTCGAACTTGGACATGAACTGAGGATCTGTTCGTGCAGGCCACCGCGGCGGTCAGCGCACACTCCATCTCCAGCTCACGCACGCACGCACCATCGAGCATGGGGTAGTTGAGCTCCGACTCGGTGGAGAAGAGGACCCACTGCTGGTAGGCGCGGCGCATCATCGGCGCGTAGGGCCGGTGGGCTATCGTGGGCGGGTGGAAGATGAAGCCGTCGACCTCGTCCATGCACTCCTGGCTCATCGTCACGTCCGACGCGATGAAGCACGGCACCACGCAGTTGCGCACCGACTCCTACACCATCGTCACCATCACCATCACCATCATCATCATCATCTAGACGCGGAGAGATGGCAGCAGCGAGCAGGCGCGTACCGGGTGGATGTAGAGGAAGTTCTCGAGGGTGTGCCACGTCCAGACAAAGACGGGTCGTGTGTGCTCGTCGTACTCGGCGAGGGCTGGATAGCCGGGGTAGGCCTTGCTCACGCAGTCGCGCCACCGCGTCGCGTTGTCGTGGAAGCGCGCGGGGCTCCATCGCTCGCGCAGCAGGGCGTGGTAGCTCTCGGTGTGCTGCTGCGACGTGGCGGGCGTGATCACCTCGTGGCACACGGGGCAGTCGGCCTCGCCCGTCTGCTCGAGCAGCACGTAGAAGGTGCCGTAGACGCTCATCACCAGGGCGAGCCCCAGCGCCAGCGCCCTGTAGGCGTTGCCGCTGCCTCTCTGCTTGCCCGCGTGTTGCCCCCCGCTTCTGGTACGGGAAGAGCCGGTCGGAGTCTTTTGCACAACGGGCAGGAGGGACGACGAGGGTCTGCTCTCCATCAGTATGGATCGTCCCTCCCAGAGAGAGCTCGAGCTGTTCAAGATCGTTCTCTTCTTCTCTTTCTTCTACTTCCTCGCCCAACAGCCGCCCCAGAGGAAAATATCGAGAAATGTTAACCCTTTTTTGGATAGACACGAGAAATATGAAAGAAAGCATAAATTAAAGCCCGTTTTGGCGGGAAAGACGAAACGTAAGCTTGAACGAGGTTGAAAGTTAGTTAATTAGTTTTACGTGTGCAAATTAGCGAAGCGTGGTGCGTTGCGTTTGTGGGGAAGGTTTACGTAAAGAATGGACAGTTCGTACGAGGGCTCGGATGTGGAGCTCGATGTAATTTTTCTACTGCCTCGGCTTCGGCCGGGACCGGCTCCTCCACGGACCCCACGACCATCCCCCTCTCGGCTCGCTTCCTGCCCACCCCAGGTACTTCACCCCCCACACACACACGTGTTGGGCGTCAGCCGATCGATTCGTTTGCTCGTTCGTTTGAGCGATTGGTCCTCACACAATCTCGCACATCTCGCAAATCTCAAGTCGTCAAATCCGCGCCAAGCAAGCAAGAGCCCAGCGTCGCAATCGAATCGGCTGGTGCAGCGGTGGGCACGTTCCACGAGCCTCTGATGTCGCTGTCCTTTGAGGACGACCTGGAGGACGACGAGGAGGAAGACGCTGAAGAAGAGGAGGACGAAGACGAAGAGGAGGACGAGGAGGACGTGCAGCTTGATAACACGCCTGCCGAAGCCGCCGAGCGTAGGCCGCAGCACCGACCAGCTCCGCCCAGCGTTTCGGCCAAGTCCTGGGCTTGGTACGTCCTCGCCGCCACCCACGCTGTCGCGCTTTCGGCTGCTCCAACTCATGTGTATGACCTCTCGGCGTGCAGCAAGGAGTGCACATTCGTGAACAACGACGCCAACTCGGCGCAGTGCGAGGTGCGTGCAACACATATGGTGGTGAAGCGCCACTGCAGCTTCTTTGACGAGATGTATCGTCTGACGACTCACGATCAAACACACCAGATGTGCGACAGCAGCAGAGCCGCCGGGCCGCAGCAGCGCGCGGCAGCCAAGGCCGCGGCCCCAGCCACCCCTGCCGCCAAGCCAAGCACAGCCGCTGCAAAGGTCAGAGCTAACCCGATCCTACGTGATCGGTGCGCAATCCCGCAACGACCGACTAACGTAGATCATGTCTCTCTCTCTCTCTCTCGCTCGCTCTCTCTTCGCTCTGTCCACCTCAGGAGGCGTACAAGAAGCCTGACCCGAGGCCGCCCAAGCAGACCAGCAACAACGCCAAACCGCCGGTCGTTGAGAGCCAGGACGAGGAGGAAGACGAGGACGACGACGACGACGAGAAGGAATCGGAGGAGGAAGACGAGCTGTCTCTTGACTCGGACAAGGAGTTTGACATGCCCGCCTTTGGTACGTCTCTCCTCACGTGACACACACGCCTGAGCCATGCGAGCAGGTGTGCTTACCGTCACACACACACACACACATACACGCAGCCGCCGTCTTGCTACCGGACTCGCAGTCGATGATGCTGTCGGCGTCGACGCTCGCGGCCTCTGCCGCCACACAGCGCACAACGCAGAGCGTCGTCGCGGACAAGCCCACGCTGCCTCTGGCCTCTGCCAGCGCCAAGGCGCAGCGCACAAGCCCACAGGACGAGGACTCGATCGTGAGCACCGACGAGGACGAGGCGGACGACTGGCCTCCGGTCAAGAGCGTCGCACAGCAGCAGCAGCAGCAGCAGAAGACCGACGTGGAGCAGAAGACAGGGAAGCTCGAGCACGACAAGAAGGCAGTGACAGAGAAGAAGACGACGACGGCAGTGACGCCTGTCGCGAAGCGGAAGGACAAGGGCAAGGAGAAGGTCCGCGACGAAAGCGCTGGCAAGGAGAAGACCGCGGTGATGGTCGTGGCGTCGTCGTACGATGACGATTCGAGCCTTACACACTGGGACGAGGAGGCGGAGCGACTGCGCAAGCGGGAGAAGCAGCCCTCGCCGCCGCTGCCGAACAACAACAAGAGCAAGGATGGAGCCGCCGGGGATGGCGACGCCAAGCCCAAGAGCAAGTCGCAGTCGTCGCCGGCACCGGCAAACAAGGTGTTGCGCGACTTCACGAGCTTCACGCGCAACCGGAAGAAGACGCTCACCTCTCCGCCCTCCACGCCGACGCGGTCGGTCTCGCCTCCAGCGTCGTCATCGTCGTCGTCATCTGCCAGCACCGCCGCAAAGAGTGTGAAGAAGACGCCGAAGCGCGACGACGACGACGAAGAGGCCAAGGCCGTGGAGAAGGCCATGGAGGCCAAGGCCAAGGAGGAGCGGAGATGGATCTCGACGGCGGACAAGGAGAGCAGGAAGGCCACGCCCGCACGACGAACGGCTCAGCGCAAGCACCGCGTGATCCAATCTTCGTCTGAAGACGACGACGACGAGGATGACGCCGAGAGGCAGCGCAAGAAGAAGGCGGCAGAGAAGAAGGAGAAGGAGAAGAGGAACGAGGAGGGAGAGAAGAAGAAGAAGAGCAAGGCGTCGACGCGTGCGACCAAGAAGAAGACGAGTCCGAGGGAAGAATGGAAGGAAGACTCAGACGAGGCAGAGGCCGACAACCACGACCACACCAACCACAGCGACGACGACGACGATGGAGAAGAAGAGGAGCGAGTGCTCAAGCCTCGGGCAACCTCGAGCAAGGGTACTGTAGTGGTTCTGTCATCATGTGATGTGTATTCAAGTCTGATCGAAGCGGCTGATGAGGAATGAATGTACGTGACCGCCAGCCAAGTCCAAAGGCAAGGAGCTCGCGGGCAAGGGCGAGAAGACCACCAGAAAGGCCAAGCGAAAGTCGATGGTACCCCCACCCCCCTGCATCGCTTCGCTTGCTCTATCTCTCTCTTCGTGGTGCTGGTTTGTCGCGTGCGCGTGTGATTAAAGATCGATCCACACCGCAACAGGAGGTGCCGGACGAGGACGCTGAAGCGGGGCAGTTCACTTGGCGCAAGATCGAGAAGAAGATGCTCGCTGTACGTACTCGCTCACACACGCGCGACGTATACAAGACGAGGCTGATCTGGTGAGGGTGTGTGTATCGTCAGGCCGGGCAGGAGGCCACCACGCCCAAGAATGTCGATCAGGTGCTCAGAGGATTCCAGTTCATCGTCACAGGACTGTCGGGCGATGACGACAAGGAGAACGAAGGTCTCTCTTCCTCTCTCTCCTCGGTCCGGCGTGAGAGCATGGACGCTCATCGGGGGATGCATGTGCGCTGTGTTGTGCCGGGGGGACAGATCGATCTGCCGAACGGATCAACAGGCTGATCGGGGATGAGGGCGGCAAGGTGCTGACCAACTTCTCCAACGCCTCGCTGGCCTCGCAGTGCAAGAAGCGCAGCGGCTATCCCGGCTTCCCCTCCACCTTCCTCCTTTCCATCAAGCCTCGCACGTATGACACGACCCCGTCGATGCACACACACACACGCGCGCGCGCACGCACGCACGCACGATACTGCAGTGGACTCACCTTGGCCCAATGCGATGCCTGGCATTGCGCAGAACGCTCAAGTACCTGTTGTCGGTGGCGGCCGGACTGCCGACCATTCACTACAACTGGCTGATCCACTGTTGCCAGCAGCGATGCCTCCTGCCCCATTCCCTGTACCTCCTGCCCGCCGGCTACTCGGTGGAGAAGGGATCCGACGTCTTTATGTACGTGTGCGCTCTCTCTCGCTCGCGCTGATGCTTCGAGCTTGCTGGCACTCATCTTCTGTTGGCGCTGTGCAGCAAGAAGCCGCGAGGCGACGTCTTCGAGGGCGTGCGAGTCGAGGTTGTTGGTTCGCCTGAATTCAAGGTATACAGCGTTACCTTGTTTGTGGTGTGCAGCAAGCGGCACTGGTCGCGGAGCTCACTGACGCTGCTGTTGATCTTCCGTCATCGCCATCTTCAGAACTTGTGGAAGCTTGTCTTGAAGGAGGGTGGCGCCAAAGTGGTCGAACGGCTGTTCACGCCGCAGGAGGCCCGCGTCGAGGTTGGCTTTGTCTCGCTGCGCTTTGCCCCTGTGTGTCGCGACTTGCGCTCACTCAGTGTATTGCGCGCGTGTGCGTGCGCATGTACAACAATCAGTGCATCGTGAGCCCGCCGGACCCGGACGACTACCTCAAGGTCAAGTTCAAGAAGCTGGGAGTTCCCGTGGTGAGCAAGCAGTGGGTCATCCAGTCCCTTCTCAGCCAGGTACCAGCGCTTGTCCTCCGCTCACATCAAACTCGTTCTAGCCGCATACGTTCTCTCCTAACGCTTCGCCCATACCGTTCCTGTGTGGTGTGTGTGTGTGTGTGTGGTGCACTGAGCAGAAGATGGCTGATATGGACGATGCTCTGTACAACTTCAAGAATTGCTAAAGGACACACCATTCAAACTGAACCCTCTTCGCGAGCCTCATGCCCCCACAACACACAAACTCGCCGGGAGAGGGTGAACAGCAGCAGCACAACCAGAGAAACAGGGAACAGCTGTGTTCCACGGAGAGCAGCGGAGCTCCAGCGACCCGGAAGAGAGCTCATGCTCTCCCCACGGCCGTCCAGTTTCGAGAGAATGCGAAGAGACCCAAAGCCGGTTCCCTTCCTCGGTCAAGAGGTGACGAGGTGCCTGGTTTAGGTAGGGCAACTATTAGCCCGCCCAAACGCGCATTGGGGGGGTAGTCATAGCTCGGTCATGTTCACAGGTCGGGGCACACAGGTGCGTCACATATCATGTCCAGGCGCGTACCTAAACTCACTTTTCGCTTGTCCTTTTGCCTGTAGCGATCCGTCACAACTCGTGGGGGGCTGCACGTGACCCACTGCCCACATGCGAGCGGTGGTGGGCTGGTCTGGTTATGGAAAGGGCTTCCTAATCCAGTGCTCGATCTTAACCCGGGTGTCGTGTCGTTTTAAAAGCGAAATCGCAGCTGGCCATGCGAGAGAGAGAGGGCACACATCTGCTTGGCGTTGGCCGTACACAGCCTTGCACCCATTGATCCCCTTCCCAACCGGTTGGGCCTCCGTGAAACCTATCTACACCGCTAGGAGAGAGGGAGAGAGAGAGAGCAAGCGGCCTTCAGTCTGCCGCTTCAAACGCACCGTAGGCGCGATAGACCTTCTGTGTGGGCTGACAGGCAGCCAGCGGTTGAGGAGCTACGCGACTACGCTTCCTGAGCGCGCCACAATAGGGAGAGCACCCCCTCGACCGACCCTTTGTTGAGCTCAAGCTCTACTTGCTGCAGCTCTCTGTCTCCTTCTAAAGCCAGCACATCACCTCTCACAACCAAAACCTCGTTCGAGACTGTGCTGTCCTGCCATCCCATCTCCAACGCTCGACTCTGTTCAACCTACAACCTACAAACTAGATCTCCTTGAGAGCACCTGGAGGAGGAGGGGTGATGAGCGTCACGGACGGCAGCTCACAGCCGGGAGGCAGGGGAGGAGGACGAGGCAAGAGACGTGGAAGAGGCAGCGAATACGAGATGAAGTGGAAGCTGTCCGACGCTCCAGATCTGGCCCGTAAGAACATCAAGCCCACCTCTCTCGACAGCCTGACCGGTGCGAACCCCACCCACACCCCTCTCCTCCAGTCCTCTGTCCCGTCCGTTTCGCATCCGTGAACTTAACTTTTTTTTTTAAAACCGCAAACTAACTGTTGCGCGTCAACCTCTAGGTCACTGGAAACTGGAGAAGGGCCACGCCACGGCGTGCGGTCGAGGACCCATGTCGCCCACCGGCATGCAGCCCTCTTCACCGGCTTCGCAACACATGATCGTGGGCGGTCCCACGTCGCCCACGCCATCAGTCTCGCCTCTGTCGCCCTCATCGCAGCCGCTGATGGTCACTTCGCCTCTGCCCGGCTCTTCAGCACCATCGCCCAGTCCCTCTGGACCGGTGATGTTCTGCAGCCCCTCCTACGGCACTCAGCCGTCTCCCTCGCCCTTTCCCACCCGACCCAACCGCTCGTTCTCTGAACCTCCGCCGATGACATACCCAGCCTACAGCGGGCTGGGCATGCCATCACTGCCTCCTGTGGCCGCCTTCTCGTCTCATCCACAGCACCAGCAGCACCAGCAGCACCAACAACCTCAGCACATGCACCCCACCCAACCCTCACTGCATCCCATCCAACCCTCACAGCAGCATCAACAGCAGCAGTCGCACTATCCGCCGTATCCGTCGTTGTTGCGTTACAGGTCAAACTCGATCTCGTCTGACATGTGCGGATCGTACCCGACGACGCCGACGCCTGCTCCATCGCCCTCCACGTCCCCTTCAAACAGCGGCAGCTGGCAGCCGCTGCGGTTCCCCTTCCCTCCGTTCGCAGTCCCCTCGCTCCAGAGCACGTCACACATGGAGGAGTCCGCGCAACCGCGCTCGCACGAGCGATCGCAACACTCTCCCCTGCAGCGAACCTCGTCTCCCTCGTCACCACAGCAGCATCCCATCTCCTCTCCCATGACGCCACCCCACACACAGTCGCTCCGTTCGTCCAGCCCAAGCGCACACTCGTTGGCCGCCGCCGCGCCCAACGGCATCAGCCGCAGCAGCAGCGACACTCAGCTGTACAACAACCCGCTGTCTAACCAGGAGGAACCGCTGTTCCATCTCTTCAGCAGACCCACGCCTTCAATCGTCGACGCTGGGAGCAACGGGCACACCAGCCACGCTTCCAGGTACCTCTCTCTCACGCCGCGTGAGTGTGCCTCTCTGGGGTCGCTTGCTGACGCCGCAGTGACACTAGATCGCGATCGAACTCGAGCCCTCCGCTGCCCTCTGCCGACGTGTGGGCAGGAGGAGGCAAGCCATTGCGCACCACCACCCGCACCACCACAACCACCACTGAGGTGACCGAGACCACAGAGATCGAGCGGTGCATCGTCCGTAACAGGTGCGCGCCACAGACTCTTCCCCGACTAGCGCTGAGACACTCACCGCCGCTCTCTGTGTGTGATCGTTGTTGGACTCAAGGTCGCGGAGTCATTCCAACCCGGACCCGCCGCATCCGGACGTGATGGAGATGTCGCACCAGCCACAGCCGGCGCAGCAGTCGCAGCTGCAGCAGAGGCGATTAGCAGTGCATCGTCCCACCCGGCTCCGTTCGCAGTCGACCCCGACGTCCGACGGCTGGGTGATACCCACCACCACCACCGCGGAGGGGGATCAGGCGGACGCCATGCACATGGCAGACGACAATCACCAGCACCAGCATCAGCACTATCAGCAGCAGCAGCAGCAGCAGCGCCAACCTCAGCACCAGCGCCACGAGAACGGAGGACAGAAGGGCAAGATGGACATTGGCTTCCTCGTGTCCAACTGACACCGCCGACACAGTCAAGACACGGACACGACACCACACACACACACACACACACACACAAAGCAGCTGATCCACACGACAGTGGCATGTCAGACGTCAGTGCAGCAAGAGCAGCAACACACACACTCCAAACATGAATATATTCACACACGCACGCACACGCACAGGCGTACAATGATGGGTTCGTCGTGCAGCACAGGCGTCAGAGGACGATGCCGCGACGGAGGGCGTCCTTCCTGCGTGACTCCTCGTCGGCGGTCTCGTCGCCGGTGATGTATCGACCGCTGCCGGTGCGCTGCAGGCCGTCGATCTTGCGCAGCGTGTGCTTGCCCCACGCTCCGCCACCGCCCGCGCCACCACCACCGACGTTGTCTCCCTGTCCCTGCTGATTGCTCTCGCGCACCTGCTTGAGATGAAGCAGGCTCTCCCTCCGGCCTGCGGTGTGAGGCACCGCGCGCGTCAGTGCACAACACCAAGACGATGCGCTGGCGCGCGTCGCAGTGATCGCAGCACGCACCAAGCTTGGGCGGTTGTGAGGTGGAGGGCAGCTTGCGCGGGTCGGCGGCGGCGACGATCTGAGGAAGGGCCGACGATGAGTCGTAGGCCGCGGCGGCGGCTGAGGTGAGCGCCATGGATTGGCGCCGCTCGCTGAGCCGACGCCTCTCTTCCTCTTCCTTCTGGGCCAGCTTTGCCTGCACGTCCATCAGCATCTGCTTGAGCTCGGCCAGCTCACGCTCCATCTCCTTCTCCCTCTCCGTCGCTCCCTGCTCCCTCTTCGCCTTCTCCTTCTCCTTCTTCGTCTTGGCCTTGGTCTTGGTCTTGGTCTTCTTCGTCTTGGTCTTCTTCTTCTCCCCGTCGTCCTCCTCCTTCGTCTTGGTCTTCTTCTCCTTCTTGCTGAGCCGCTTGAGCGTGCCGCTGCGCTGCTTCTTGGTCTTCTTGGTCTTGGTCGACGGAGCGTCGAGGTCGCCTCCGCGCGGAGACGTGAGCGGCGTCGACGAGGCCGACGACGCCGGCGACGCGGATGACGACGACGATGCAGAGTCGGATGTGCGCGGCGAGCGCGGGCTGATGCTGGTCGCCATCGACTCGCCCGAGGCAGTGGTCGGCGGGACGATTGTCGATCCCCACTTGGCCGATGGCGCTCTAGCGGCGGCGGCGGACGATGACGCCGATCCCGAGGGCGTGGACGCGGACGACGCGAGACTTGTGATGGAGGCCGAAGATGTGGGCGAAGGCGTTGGCGATGGCTTGCTGACGCGCTGCTTGTCCTGCGCGAACTTGACCTTGGGGACGGCGTCGGACCTGTGCGCGCCAAAGATGTAGCTGCCCTCCTTCTCTCGCTTGGTCTTCTCCTTGGTGGCTTTCTCTGGCTGTTGCGGCGCGTCAGTGTCGTTCGCAGGGGAGACCTCGATCTTGATGTCGTCGACGGCCACGGGCGAGAGCTGAGCAGCTGCGGCGACTTGAGGCTCTTCTTGGGGCGCGGCGGCGGGGACGGACGCGAGCTGTCGCTTTCGCTCTTCGTCTTCGCGCTTCTTTCTTTCCCACTCCTCACGCTTCCGCTTCTCGTCGTCCTCTCTCTTCTTCTCGTACTCCTCGCGCTTCACCTTGCGCTCGTCCTCCTCCCTCTGCCGCCGAGCGGCTTCCTCGGCCTCGCGCTGGGCCTCCTTCTGCTTGAGCGCCTCGGCGTCCTCCTCCCTCCGCTCGCGCTGCACCAGCGCGCCGCAGTCCTCGCAGATCCCGAACAGGACTCCCTTCCTGATCACCACCTCGCTCTCGCACGTCTTGCACGCCACGCGCTGCTCCCTGTCCACGTCGACCTGGAGCAAGCGTGCGTTGTCAGCGTCAGCACGAACACGCAAGCGTGAAACGAGCCAAGGCGCGCACCTTCTTGTCTTCTTCGTCGCTCTTGCTGGCTTGGCCCTTCTTGGTGGTCTTCTTCAGCTCGTCCTCCTGTCGCTGTCGCTGCTTCTCCATGGCCTCGAGCTTGCGCTGCAGCTTCTCGTGCTGGCGGCGTAGCTCCTCCTCTTCGATGGCACGCTCGGGCAGCATCGTCACGTCGCCCGCGACGACGACCACAAAGCGCCGCGGGAAGTAGCCGATCCGCCCGCGCAGCTTGCCCCACAGGTAGAGGTCGTCCTCGCGGAGCACGGCGGTCACTGGGAACACGTCGTCGCGGACGAAGCTGAGCTCGTCGTCCGACGCGGCCTTGTAGTCGCTCACGGCCTTCACCTGCACTTCGCCCTCGCTCACCTCCGTCGTCGGCTGCGTCACGCCACTCGCGCGCGCGTGAGTACGCCAAGCGAGCAAGCGAGCGTGCGTGTGCGTGCGTGAGAGAGAGGTGGTACCAACAGGAGAGCGAGGGGCACGAAGCTGTCGGCGTCGGTCGGCTGCTGCGCGACCGCGGATTCGGTCTCTTCTTCCTCGACGCTCTTGAGCACCAGCTTGTCGGGCTCGCCTTGGAGCACCTCCACGCACTCGCTGGGGAATATACCTAGATAGAGATCGTACACACAGCCGACAACCACCCACAGCGAGAGAGAGAGAGAAGAGAGTTAGATACCATCGATCGATCGACACTTGGGCTCGCCTGGCGGCGGGACAGCGCACCCTCCTTGCCCCGGTGCCGACCCCACCAGATCGACGTGTCCTCGGCCACGGCAGCGAACACCGAGAAGACCTGTGGCGTCGAGCGCGACACACACACACACGGGCGAGCGTCACGACGACGATCAGAGCGACGATCAGGACCTAAGCTTGGGGGAATGGGCATCAGCGGGTAATGCGCGCGCGCGTACGTCGTCCTCCACAAAGGCGAGTTCGTCGTCGAACTCGGGGCGGAAGGTGTTCACGGCGATGACCTTTAGCTCCGGACCCGTCGCGACCGCCGCCTTGGGCTTTGGATTCCCCGCGCTCTTCCTCGTCTCCTCCTGTGCGATCGGCGTCTGTGGCACCGGCTGCTGCTGCTTCTGCTTCTGTTGATCCTCCTCCTTCTGCTGCTGCTTCAGTTTGAGCTGCTCCTGCTCCTTGCGTTGCTTTTCTTGTTCTTCCAGTTGCTGCTGCTGCTCCTGCTTCAGTTTGAGCTGCTCCTGCTCCTTGCGCTGCTTCTCTTGCTCTTCCAGTTGTTGCTGCTGCTCTTCCTTGCGCTGCTTCTCTTGCTCCCCCTGTTGCTTCTGGCGCTCCTGCTGCAGCCGCTCCCGCTCTTGACGTTCCTGCTCCTCCCTCTGCCTCCGCTCCTCGTCCTCCTTCTTGGCCTTCCGATCGCGCTCTTCCCTATCTCTCCTCGACGCCTCCTCCCTCTGCTCCCTCTGCCGCTCTTCCTCTTCTCGTGCCCTCCTCTCCCGCTCCTCGTTCGCCTTCTCCCTCCCTTCCCTCTCCCTCTCCTCCCTCTCCCGCTCTTCCCTCTCCCGCTCTTCCTTCATGCGCTGCATCGCTCTGATCTCTCGCTCCACGCTCTCCGCCTCCTCCGCCTTCTTCTGCCTCCTCGCCCTCTCCTCTTCCTCCTTCCTCTCCTTCTCCATCTGCTTCTCCCTCTCCTTCCTCTCCTTCTCCTCGTCGTCGTCCGCTTGGAGCTGCCGGGCCAGCGTCGAGGTCGATTCCTCGCCCGCGCGCGATGATGACGACGAGGACGACGGCGATGTGGCGAGCACGCTGGCCGCGTAGCTCTCGTTGCTCTGCAGCAGTGTCGCGTCAGAGGCCGAGGAGGCGGCGGGCGGCAGGAGGGCGAGGAGGCGCGCGAGCAGGGCCTTGACGTCCTCGAACAGCTGCGCGCGCACGCGGTCGACGGCGGCCGCGGCCTCGCGTCGGGCGTCGGGCGAGGGCAGCGCCGCGACGCGCGGGGCGGCGGTGGCCAGCCTCAGCGCCGTGCCTGCCACCTTCTGCGCCTGCTCCTCGGCCTCCTTCACCTGCCGCTCTCTGTCCAGGTCGGGGCCGCCGCCGGCGGCGGCGCTGATGGAGTTGTGGTGGTTGCGTACGGCGATCGTGGCGCGAACGAGCCCCTGGGCGCCCTCGCGCGCGGCCTTGACCGCCTCTGCCACCGCGTGCGCGGTGTCGGTGCTGGATGCTGCTGCAGAGGGCCCATGGTCTGCAGCAGACGCGTCCTCAAATGCATGGCCGAGGTCACGCACTCCGCGCGCCACCACAAAGGCTGCACGCTTGGCTTCCTCCTTGACTTGGCTCAGATCCATCTCCTCCTGCCCCAGTGTCTTGCTTCACTTGCACCCACAGCTGTGTGTGGTGCTCCTTGGCCAAGCTCTAGGTCGACAGCTTGGGTCTAATGATGAGAGCACGATCGGAATGTCATCACTTCAGCAATGCGGGGGACGAATTTCGTCCGCAGATTCGACCGTCGTCGCTCTTCGTTTTCGTTTTCCGCTTCGCTCTTCTCGCCGCCGCGACAGGGCTTCATTTTTCAGTCCGCGCTCGACAGCTGCAGTTGTTGTTCCGAGAGAGTGAGAGTGAGAGGAGAGAGCTAACACATACAACAAGAGCGAGAAGGATGGAACGTGTTATGCAGCGTCTCGTGGCGGTGCTGGCGGTGCTGGCCCTGATGGTGTTCGCGGCGTCGGCGCAGGCCGACTGCAAGGGCAAGGTGGGCAAGTTCGAATACGACCTTAGCCCCCTGGCCGCCAAGATCGGCGCTGTGGACCTTCAGGCGACCGACAACACCAACCAGGTCTACTTCTACCGAGTGTGCGGCGTCGTGAGCAGCAGCTTCTGCCAGACCGTGACCGACAACACGCCCGCCGTGTGCCAGAAGGACTCGCGCATCCCCGCCCAGTACCACGATTGCGGCAGCCAGAAGACCGCCAAGTTCCAGAGGCTCCCGAGCGGCTCCGAGTCGGATGGCTTCACCCTCGCCTTCTCTGGCGGTGAGGAGGACCGTGCCGCCATGGTCTACTTCAAGTGGTACGTGCGGCCCGCCTCCCC
>CDFA01025966.1:5297-16005 GCA_000826305.1 Acanthamoeba healyi | reverse complement strand
GCGATCAGCGTGGATCGACTCTGCGTGCCGGCCCACGAACCTTCTGGACGTTCTCCCGCCAGTACAGCAAGTGTGTCCCACTCTGCGCCACATGCTCCTCGCCCTCAACAGCAGCGGCGGCAGCTGATCCCCCAAACAAACAAACAAACAAACAACAACCAACACCAGAGACTTCTCTCTTGTTGCATGCATGCACATGCCAATCATTCCGCCGGCTGGCTAACTCCGAAGGCCAAGGTCCTGAGGTCCCTTGCTTGAGCTTGGCGCGCACACACAACCACACCCCACTCCCCCTCCGGACACTGAATCCACACTCCTACTCATAGCTGCACAAAAACACAAAACAGCAAACACAAAGCAGCATGGTGGCAGTGGGTCGACACATCTGGCTGCGAGCCGAAGCGTCCGCCACTCGACCCTCGCGCGGCGATTCCGCCAATCTCGAAACTGATCGGCGCACACCGCTCGTTCCTGCCGATGCCCGCCTTCTCATCGAAGCCGGCTACGCCGTGCGTTACCATTATTATTTTTATTTTTATTTTTAATAATTCAATATAAATTTAATTTTTTATTTAATAGTTAGTTCCATAACTAAAATCGATTAAATTGGTTTTGCCGCACTCACACCGCCCCGTGGGCGCACCGCAGGTGACCGTGGAAAGGTCCGAGCAGCGCGTGTTCCCCGATGCCGACTACGGCGCGGTTGGGTAAGTCGCACGCCCCCTCTCTCTTCTCGTTGTGTGTGGTCAGTGTTTGAACGAACTCAACGTGTGACGTTGGCCACCGCTGGCAGGTGCACGCTGGTCGAGGCCGGCGCCTGGCGAGAAGCGCCCAAGGATGCGCTGGTGCTGGGCATCCGCGCTCCGCAGGGTCTGAGCGTGGACTGCGCCGGGTTGGAGCGCGTGCACATGTACTTTGGCCACGCCTACAAGGGCCAGCAGGGCGCTGCCAATCGCCTGGCCCCGTTCGTGCGCGGTGGCGGACTCTTGCTCGATCTGGAGTTTGTCAACGATCCCGCAACCGGCGCCCGCCTCACTTCCTTTGGCCCCTCGGCCGGAATCATCGCCACTGCTGCGGCCGTCCTTGCATGGTGCAAGCAGGCACGATGCCCGTGCCCTCACTGTGCGTTGCAGAACGGTTTGCCTCACGACGCGTTGTGTGGAATCGATAAAAACAGGTGCTGGTACGCGTGGGCATGGCGGTGCCGGAGGATCTTCTGCACCGGGTGGAGGGCGTGTCACTCATTGCCCACATCAAGGCCCTCCTGCAGCTGGCTACCACCTTTGCCAAGAGGGCCCCTCGGGCAGTCATCATTGGGCCCGTACGTCTCGCCTTTCAAGACACGTGACTCGTGATCTTAGCTTCCAACTCCGCTCATACATGACCCCTTCTGCCATCATGCAATTCTTTACAGCACGGTCGCGTGGGCTCCAAGGCCGTGGATATGGCTGCCGAGCTGGGCATTGAGGTGGCCCTCTGGGGTCGCGAGCAGACCGTGGGCGAGGGTCCATTCCCTGCGCTCCTCGATTTCGACATCCTCATCAACGCCATCAGCGTACGCTGCAGCCTTTCTGTTCTGTTGCGACTCACGCCTTCGTGCCGTGTGCGTGCCACCTAACGCTTTATACCCTTATTTGACAGTTGGGTACGGATAAGGTCGGTCCGTTCGTCACGCACGAAGCCATTCGTCGCGCCGATCGCAGACTGGCTGTCGTTGTTGACGTGGCATGCGATGTCAGCAATCCCAACAACCCCCTTCCCATTTACGACCGTACCACCACCTTCGAGCGGCCTGCTCTGCGCGTCCTCGATGGAGATGCCACCAAGGGTACCCTGATCCCTTGACTACGCCACACTCCGTTTTGCAGCTGCAATCCTTCAGGCACGCAAGCTAACGCTTGCCTCTATGTTGTAGATCTGCCACCATTGGACGTCATTGCCATCCCCACGCTCCCCGCACTGGTGCCCTCTCTGTCATCGGCCGACTTCAGCGGACAGCTCCGCCCGCTGCTCCTGCGATTGGACGCGCTGGAGGCTGACCCGGTGTGGTCCCGCACCCGCGCCGCTTTCGATCTTCACTCGGCATGGCTCAGGCCGCCCGCGCTCGATGGCGCCGCGGATACCGCTGAGGGAATCCTGCCTACTGTGCCTTCCTTCGCCCAGGAGCGCGAGGCCCTGCGTCCGGCTCGACCGCCCGTGGTGCTGGCGTTGCACGCTCCGGCTGATGTCACACAGGCTCAGCTTCAGGCTGTGCTCATGGGTCTGGTGGCGCGCCATGCTGCGCTGCGCACGTGCTTCCGCTTCGCATCGGAGAGCGGCCACAGAAAGTTGACTGCCTTCGTCAAGCACGCCAAGCAGATCAATGTGGAATCGCTGCTGCACGTTGTGCAATCCGACGTGACTGTCGATGATCTCGTCACGCAGCAGCAGACGTCCCTATTCGACGTCAATGTGATCGAGGGTCCTCTCTTCCGCGTGGTGCTGCGCCTCGGGAGCGATGCCGTGCGTCCGGTTGTGGTCATAGCCGCCGATCGTCTCATCGCGGACGCCCACTCGCTCCATCTTATTGCGCGAGAGCTATTCCAGGTACTTGTCCTCTCACCGACGTGCACCTCTCCCCCGCCTCACTATGGTGTCGCGTGAGCCTCACACTCGACCCAATGACACTGCAGACATCGGAGACCAAGGCCGAAGTTACGCCGTATACGAACTATGCTCTGTGGCAACGTCGGCTGCACGAGCTCGCCGCGGACGAGGGTGTGCAGACCCAGGAGGCCAACTATTGGCGTGAGCAGGTGACCTACTGGCGCGAGCGCCTTACTCTGCGCCCGCCCACTCTCCAGCTGCCCAACGACCGTCCCCGTCCGGCCGTCCCCGATTGGCGCTGCGGAGCCGAGCAGCTCACCCTCGAGCCTTCTCTGTGGACGCGCGTGGCCGCGCTTGCAGGGCGTCTGGCCGGGCCCACGATGTCGGATTCCATTCGTGCCGACCCCATCCTCGGTGGTACCATCGCGATCGTCACCGCCGCGTGGGTCGTACTGAGCCGCTGGGCTGGCGAGGAGGACATTGCCGCTGCGTGCTTTGCGTTCCGACCGCTCGCGCACACCGTGGGTCCGCTGGCGCGCCCGCTGCCTCTGCGGTGCCACGTGCACGCCAAGCTTAGCTTTCCCTCGCTCTTTGCCAACCTGGTCGAGACGTTGAGTCAGGCCGTGCAGCACCAGGACGCCGCTGCGGAATCGTTTGCGGCCGAGGGCGGAGAGGACGTGTCACCGATCAGCTTCGTGCTGCCGGGCGCCATGCCCTCCATCAGCACTAGTCACCAGCAGGATGGACTTCACCTGCTCTCGCCGCTCTCGCCCTACGATCTCAGCTTCCACCTTCAGGCCACTGCCAACGCACAAGGTACGTTGTTGCTGCCCTGACTGATGAGGTGCCATTGAACGTTTGACCCTCCAACTAACTGTGCGTCGATGCTCGCACCCTGTTGTGTACAGTGGAGGCAACGGTGTTGTTCAACCAGGGCATCTATCATCCCGAGCGAGCCCGCGAGATCATCCGGCAGATTCGCTCCCTTCTTACGCAGGTGCCATTCTTGTGCACCATCGTCCTCGCGTGCCTGCACTCCTAACATGCAACGTACATGGGGGACGGACTGCAGGTCGTGGAGCTGGACGAGGCTACATTGGCCAAGACGGGTCTTGGCGCCTACTCGCTGGTGACCGACTTCGGACGGAGCGTGCTGCCGACGCCCGCTGCTGATCTGGACACCACGTGGGAGGGCCCCATCCACCACTTCCTCACCAGGCACGCCCAAGAGCGCCCCGACCTGCCGGCCATCTCCTACAACGGCCAGGTGGTCACCTACAAGCAACTGGGTACCTTTGCCACTTCCCCTCTATTGCCCTTGGCTCAGCGATGATCCTCCTAACACATCATGATTTCACACAATCACACAATGGATCACAGAGGAACGCAGTAACCGAGTCGCCCACTACCTGCTCAAGCAGATCGTGGGGAGGGAGCAACCGGTAGTTATCTACGGCCACCGCTCTCCCGCCGTCGTGGTTGCCATTCTCGCTGCCCTCAAGGCCGGTTCGTAACACACCCACACATGTGATGAAGATGGCGCTCGCTCGCTCGCTTGCTCACGACTTGCATGCACACAGGGGCGGCGTACTCGATGGTGGATCCCAAGTATCCGGCATCGCGCATCATCGACTGCGTGACAGTGGCCAAGGCGCGCGCCTGGCTCCAGATCTCGGAGGCCGGCAGCCCTCCTGTCGAAGTCGATGAGTTCCTTGGTTCCCTCGGACTCGCCTGCCAGGCACAGGTTGCGTCTCGCTCTGGTCTCCTACACGCGTGCACCGCTTCTGCTTGCTTGCTTGCTCACACGTGAAGGCTTTGCTGGCTGCAATTGGCGGTGCAGGTGCCCAACGAACCCACCGAGTTCGATAAGCTTTACGGCGGCTTCAGCGCTGTCCCGCCGGACGTGAGCGTGGGACCTAACGACGTAGCCATTGTTACCTTCACATCGGGCTCCACCGGTCTGCCTAAGGGCGTGATGGGCCGTCATCTGCCCCTCACCCACTTCTACCCCTGGTTTGCCTCACCCCAGCTACCACCCGCGTCGCATCAGAAGAACCAAACTAACGATCAAACACATTCGGCTTGGTGCTGCACCTCAGGATGGCGACACGGTTCGGCATTGGGGAGGGTGACCGCTTTTCGCTGTGTTCGGGCATCGCCCACGATCCGCTGCAGAGGGACATCTTCACGCCCATCTTCTTTGGCGCTCAGATCTACATCCCTCTCGAGGAGGTCATTGGCACGCCCGGCGCACTCGCCAAGTGGTTCGCGCAACAGCAGATCAACGTACGCGTATCAGCATAACACACAGCTGCAGTACCATCGCGTAGCAGTGGATCTTAACGCAATGTCATATGAACTCTTGATTCAGGTGGCTTGCTTGACGCCGGCCATGGGACAGCTGCTGATCACGGTGGAGGACGACTCCTTCAAGATCGACTCTCTTCGCGCAGTGTTCTTTGTGGGTGATCTGCTCATCAAGCGCGACGTCGCGCGCTTGCGTAGGATGGCGCCCCGTGCCCAAATCATCAACATGTACGGTTCCACCGAGACGCAGCGTTCCGTTGGCTACTGGGTTGTGCCCTCTGACGAGGTAAGATCCCCCTGCCTCCCTCTTGTAACGCGTGTGTTCATTCAATTGACGCGCCTGCGCGTGCGACGTAGGAGGTGCGCCCGATGAAGGAGGTGATGCCTTGCGGAGAGGGCATGAAGGACGTTCAGTTGCTGATCATCAACGAAGCCGGCCAGTTGGCGGGCGTGGGTGA
This sequence comes from Acanthamoeba healyi, assembly GCA_000826305.1. Lineage (NCBI taxonomy): Eukaryota > Discosea > Longamoebia > Acanthamoebidae > Acanthamoeba > Acanthamoeba healyi. The sequence goes on along the minus strand of CDFA01025966.1, from coordinate 10,654 downwards.
GGTGGCTGAGATCTACGTGCGGTCGCCACACCTGGCGCGTGGCTATGTCGGTCTCGACGCCGAAACGCGCGCCAAGTTCCTCCCGAATCCGTTGGGCAAGGGCCTCGAATGGGATCGTGCCTATCGCACCGGCGATCTCGGTCGCTACAACACCAAGGGCGAGGTATCTTGATTTAAACTCTGCGGTGCCTATACAGGACTCCCCTGATATTAACGCTGTGTCGCTGCTGATGTCCTCCAGGTCGAATGCAGTGGGAGGGCTGACGATCAGGTCAAGATCCGCGGGTTCAGAATTGAGCTGGGCGAGGTGAACGCCGCTTTGGCACAGCATCCTCTGGTGAAGGAGAACGTCACAGTACTTCGCACCGACCGCTCCGGTGAAAAGCACCTCGTATCCTACATCGTGCCCGCCTCACGCCCCTCCACTGGTGCGGCAAGTGACAACGCTCCTCCGCCAACCACCCACGCGCACCAGCTCGAGAAGGACTGTCGCGACTTCTTGCGTTCTCGGCTGCCGCAGTACATGGTGCCGCGCCGGGTCGTCGTGCTACGCGCGCTGCCGCTGACGCCCAATGGCAAGATCAACCGCCAGGGCCTGCCCGACCCGTTCGAAGAGTCCGAGGCGGAGACGACGGACAAGACCGGCGACGCCGATGAGAGCGACGTCGTGCGAGTGTTGTCCGACACGGAGCGAGGACTGTTGGAGATCTTCGCGAAGCTGCTGGGCGCGAGTCCGCTCAAGATTCAGCTCGATGATGACTTCTTCGAGCTGGGTGGACACTCCCTACTCGCCACCCAGGCCATCTTCCACATATCGCAGAAGCTCCACGTCCACCTCCCCATCAACCTGCTCTTCCAGTCGCCCACCATCACCGCTCTTGCCAAGTACGACGCACATCTTCACGCAAATGTCCGAGACTGGCATGATGTCTCACCACCAAATCGTTCGTTTCGCGTGGCAGGCATGTTGACCGCATTCAGCAGCTCGGCAGCAGCCGTGTGGAAGCCGAATCCACGGAGAACCTCATGGCCCACGCGCAGGCCCTCGACTCGAGCGTCACCTTTGTAGCCTCCGCTGATGCCTCGACCGCGCCGGCCCTCCCCGCTTGTCCCACCAACGTCTTCATCACAGGCGCGACAGGCTTTGTTGGTATGTGATTGTACCCCGCAGCACATTGGCGCACGGCAGGCTCCGGCTAACACTGATGATCGGCCTTTTGATCAGGTGCCTTCTTGGTGCGTGAGGTAATGCAACGTGCGAGTGGTCGCGTGTTGTGCCTGGTGCGTGCCGATTCGCCCAAGCATGCGCTCTCTCGCCTGGAGGCTTCGCTCAAGGCCCATGCAGTTTGGCGAGACGAATGGCTGGAACGTCTGGTGGCTGTGCCTGGCGACCTTGCCCGACCGAAGTTGGGTCTGGACGACACTTCATTCCTCGAGTTGGCGCGCTCCGTGGACACCATCCTCCACAATGGCGCCTTCCTTCACTGGCTTCACCCTTACAAGACGCTCGCGCCCGCCAACGTGCTCGGCACGCAGGAGGTAGCCATGCGTATCTACAAAGCTAATTCCTGCACCATTCGCAAGTTAACAATTGCGTCTACACAGGTGTTGCGTCTGGCGTGCAGCAGCGGACGGGCGGAGCCGACGCCGGTGCACGTAATGAGCACTACCAGCGTATATGAGGCCACGGAGGTACATAAGCTGCCTCGGGTCGGCGAGCTCGAACTCGAGCATTGGCGCGGCATCGGTGGAGGCTATCCCCAGAGCAAGTGGGTCTCCGATAAGATGGCCCAGATTGCTAGGTACATTGTGATTATGCATGCGCGCATTGGCGTCATGTTACAGTTGTCTTAACCGGTGAGCGCCACGCAGGGCGGAGCGCGGCATACCGACGTCGATTTACCGCCCGGCCTACATCGTGGGCGACACCACGCATGGGCTTTGGAACACAGACGATTTCCTGTGCCGACTGATCAAGGGGTGCATTCAGCTTGGCGCGGCGCCGGAGCTCGACGGTGATATCGCGGCGGACATGACGCCTGTGGACTATGTCGCCCATGCGGTGGTAGCTCTCATGTTCAAGCCCTCGTCCATTGGCCGCACCTTCAACGTCATCAACCCGGCGGGTCCTCTGCCCTTCCGCCGTCTCTTTGAGTCCATCGGCGCTTTTGGCTATCCTGTACGCACACCACCCACACATGCCGAGGACAGGTGCGGTCACTAACGCGTACGCCACAGGTGCAAGTCGTGCCCTATGCGGAGTGGCGAAGGCGGCTCGTGGAGGCAACCAACAGCGGTGAGGAAAACGCATTGAGCGCGCTGTTGGCCCACTTCGGAGAAGACTGGGCTGCATCACAGCATGGGCCAGTCTACGAGCGGCCCAATACCGACGCTTACCTGGCCGACGACAGTGACGCACCGCCAGCGGCGATCAGCGACGAACTGCTGTGGCGATACTTCACCTACTTCATCCACTGCGGCTTCCTGCCCGCTCCGCCCAAGCAACCCAGCAACGCGCTGGCGATCGACTGGCAGCGCATTTCGGACGGCGTGCAGTCCCTCACCCTCCTCACGCGCACCAACCGCTCGTGAACAGCACAACAGTCCCTCTCTCGATCACGTGATCTACACAATGTGGTGTTCTTCTGTTAATTGGGCAAAGCGCACACGACTGTTTACAAAAAGGAGCCTTTGGCAAGAAGAGCAATCATCGGCAGGCGGCGAGGATGATGTTGGCGATGACACTGAAGAGAAGTACGGCCACGACGGCGTACACGTACTTCTCGTCGATGTGCAAGCCACCTCCCGTCGCCGGCATCGGGGCGCCCATCATCGCGCCTGGCATGCCAACCATGCCCGGCATCATCATGGCTGCACCGGGCATCGCCATTGCCATGCCTGGTGTGGGCATCATCGCTGGCATCGCTGCTGGAACGGGTGCAGAGGACGGCGCACTGCCGGCGGTGGCCTTGGTCGCAGACGGTTGAGGAGCCGAGGCGGGCGGGGAAGCGACGACTACAGCGGACTGTGCCTCGGCGAGGAGAGAGGACTCCACTTCAGTTATGAGCGACTTGAAGGACTCCTCCACACCGGCTACCGAGCCTCTTTCGATTTTGCCTACGGGGCAAGCCACAGGTGAGAAGTGAACGGGTAGTGAGGATGAGATGAAGAGAGTCAGGTACCGCGGAGGAGTCGTGGCGGCGACTTGACCCAGACTACCCAGGCGGTGTTGGAGATGCTCGTCTTGTCTCCGTTTTCCATCGCCTCGTAGAAAGCATGGATCACGAACGAGTCGGCTGTGGCGAGATAAACACACGCAACCTTAGCCACCGCGAAACCATAAGTGTAGGCGCGAGAATGGGTACCGTAGGGCACGCCTTGCATCCTCGACTCCTGCCAAACGCACAGCTTTTTCGTGGGCTGGCTCAGCAGGACAACTTTTTGCGTCTGCTCCACTAACGCGTCGCCCTGTTGTGGAACAGAAATGTATGAGCGCACGGCACAGGCAGCCTTAAGAGCACCGTACATACCTTGACGAACGCGCTTTGCATGGGTTTCGTGTACTTGACGATGCGAGTCAGTACCCCCGGCTCACTGTCCGGCACCCACGATCCAATCGAAATGTCTGCGTCGCGTCATTTGCGTGCCGACAGATGTGAGTGGGGGCCGGATGTGCAAACTCACGGCGGCAAGTGCGTGTTGCAAACGTGTTGCGGTACCGTAGAGGTGGTTCTTGGCCATGCCTCGCTGGACGTAACTGCTGTCAGAATCATAAAGGATACTCCAACAGCGGGCAAGGCCAGCCGAGATCGTCAGCGGCGAAACGCGGTTTACATTCTGGGCCTGGCGTGAGCAAAGGCAGAGAGGACCCAGCGTCAGTAAGCACAACAAAATGCTGAAGTAACGAAGCGCGGATGCGTACATCGGCGGGCGGGTGGAGGAGAGCAGCAAATCCAGGCGGAGCCGCGCTCTGTGGTTCAAGCGGAATCTTCCACTTGGGTTCCTGCACAGCGTCTGCTTGTGTGTGGGTCTCCGATGGAGCAGTCTAGCGTGGGGAGCAAGCTCTAGAGTTAGTGAACGTTGTAAACTACTACAACTAGAATAGGAGAGCGTACGATTGTGGTAGCTGTAGCGCTGCTAGACGTGTGGCATTCGAGGGTGGGTTCGTCCTCACTATCGCTATCGCCGATGTGGGTGTCATCGTCTGAGTCCATTTCAGAGTACGTCCCGTCTGAACCAGTTAGGCTGCCTCGTCGCTCTCCCTTGCGGATAGCCTTCTGCAGCTTCTTGTCGCACGCGCGGATTGTGTCCAGATCAATGGTCTAGCCAATCAAATTGAACGGTGTGACCGTGTGAGTGAACGCTAACTATCGGACAAGCGAAGAAGGAGCAGCAAAAGACCGTACCGAGTCACCCTTGACGCGCTGCCAGACAGCGAGCAGAATGCCGTAGGTGGTGCTGTTCTGCGTGAGACTGCCCCTCAGCCGGTGCTGGTGGCGATGGGCAAAGATCTTACTTAGTGGTTGTCACACACAACGCACGGTCCAGCGAACAGATCACGAGAGGCGCAGCGTGATGGTACCGTTTTGTCGTGGGTGATGAGGTGGATACGGTGTCGCTTGCGCACCATCTGCTCCACCTCGACAAATGGAATGCATATCTGGAGAACGCACGTATGAGCAAGGCCTCACAGCAACAAGAGGAGGAGGAGGAGGCAGCACGTACGTTGGTTCGGTGCGAGTGGGAGACAAAGACGAGGTGATTGGGAAAGACATACATCTTGCCGTGCGAGGGACGAGGCTTCTTGTACACGCAAGGGAATACTGCGCGGCACGACCACGTAGAACATCAATTAGCCACCGAGACTGTCAGGCAGTGGTTGCAGCACGTTACCACGGCCAAGGGGATAGGTGAGGTACCGCGCACAAGTACGTCGCTAGCGGGGATGCCCCACTTGGCCCTCAGCTTGGCAATGCGCTCTTCCGGCACCACGCCAGAGTTCTCCAGGTCGGCGCTCCGTTGGCCGGTCATCGAACTGTAGTTGGCCGGCAGAGACGCCGCCAGGCTGGGCGAGAGCGACGCAGTCCTTTGTCGCTGCGGGACAATGAGCGTCGCGTCCGACGCAGCGCGCGTGCCCGAGGGCGACGTCTCGGCTCGCAGTGAGCGAGACACGAGGGACGGCGGGGCAGCGTTGGGCGCGAGCTCATAGTCAGCGCCTACGTGAGCGGGAGCACTGACGCTTTGGGCCGGTGCAACGCGCTCCCTCGTGGTCGCCTTCATGGCCATGGTGCCGTCGTCGAGCATGGTGGTGGTGTCCACGACGCGCTCAACTTCGACCTCGTAGGTTTGCTGCTGCT
>CDFA01025965.1:0-11433 GCA_000826305.1 Acanthamoeba healyi | reverse complement strand
GATGCCCCCTCACCAGAGAGTGCCAGCCATTCCTAAACAGGAAAAAACCCTAAACAGGGAGCTCCATGCTGCGACCTTCCATCCAGGTCACAATGGAGACAGGGAGAACTCCAAAGAGCATTTGCTTGCAATAAACTTCGTTGTTGGCGCTGTGCGCAACAACTACTGTTATATTGCTTGCTCATGCATACTGAATAGGAGCAGGTCATAGACCAGTCCCTAGGATAAGGGTGGAAGCACCAACCTTGGTGACCTCCACAGTGTGAAGATATCGATCAACCGCGCCACTGTGCCACCCGCCGATGGCCATGATCTGCTCCCGGCGTAACCCGCCCATCATGGCTGCGGTGGCACCACTGATGTGGAGGGAGTGTGATGACATGATGGTGTTGCCGCCAGCGTTGTGCACCATCCGCTTGCAGATTGATGTGATTGTGCTTGAGGTGAGAGGCCTGCCACCTGCAGATTGAAAGAGTAAGCCCGGTGTGCTCCCACGCTGGAGCATGAACCGCCGGTGGAGCCGCATGGGGCACCACGGCGCCGACGACGGCTTGACGAAGATTTTGAAGCCTCGGCCAGCCTGATCCACCTTGGATGACCAAATGTAGACATGCAGCAGTTCATGGTCCGCGAGCCATGTGACGTCTTTGATGTGTAGTGCGGCCAGCTCTGCAGCATGGCGCATGGTGTGTAGTCCGAGTGCCACCAACAAGGCGTCACGCAGCCACAGTTCGCCTGCTGTGTGGCCGCGCTGTATGTGAGCATGTAACGCCGCCACGGGGAATGGATCCTGCTTGAAGTCACGCTTACCTGTCCTCGCCCACGCATGCTCCATGCTGTCAGCTAGGAGGTGCACACGTGGGTCAGCGCTTGGCGACCTTGCGCCCTCCAGGACGTGCTCTCGTGCGATTGTGGACACCGTGGCACTGGCGCGTCCGCCACGGCCCGAGAGGTTGAGCCAGGTGAGGAAGTCCATGACGGTGTCGGAGCTGGCCGGCATTACCGCGCGGCCCAACGACGCCGCGAATCCCTTGAAGTCCCGCCACAGCAGTGAGTATCCCTGCACCGTAGACGCTGCGCGGCTGCCGACCAGAAGCTGTGTGTGCCGAGAGGCGATCGCGGACGCCACTCTGTGAAGTGGGCGCCGTTGACTGCCTGTGCCTCCATGGTCCACCGCCCCTGAGCCGGCTCGCACTCGCCAGATGGGCCCGGCTCCGTTACCTCTGCGCCGCTGCCCAACACGATTGTCTTGGTTGTGACACAGAGAAGAACTGGCCACCAGGGCTGTGCTTCCCATCTTGGGATGACGATCAGTCCCACGGCCTGACTCTTGACTAGGTGCCGCAGGATGTGCAGGATTAGGTAGAACGGTGGCACCAGCAGATTGACCTTGTTCCCCCATGCCGTGGAGAACGCGTCCTGAGCCTCGGTGCCAGGAACCAGGAATAGGCTGTTGAACCGTGGCGCCTGATGGTTGACGTGGTCGGCGAAGCGATCGATTGTCCATGGCCCCAGCTCCAGCCACATGCAATGAAGACAGTGTGGGCGCACTGTCCAGTCGTCGTGGTCGACCCACCTCGAGGCAGCATCGGCCTTGACATTCAGGGAGCCCTTGATCCACACCGCTTTGTAGAGTGGTGCCAATGCTGTCAAGGAGCTCGTGAATCTGCTTTGCCATCAGGGTCATCACCAGGCAGCCGCTGCCGCCGTTCACCAGGCACGCCAACGCCGTCATGTTGTCCATGCGGCACTCCACCTGGCGCCCCTGGAGCAGGTGCGCGAACGAGGACAGGCTGTGAAGGATGGCCTGCATCTCCAGCAGGTGGATGGGCTGGCGCTTCTTGTTGGTTGAGTGGCCGCCCCGCGCCACATTGCCTGTCTTGGGAAGGTAGGCTCCCCAACCCATGGATTGGGCCGCATCCGTCAGCATGACTGCCACACGAGATGGTTGCCACATCGCCACACAGTGGATCCGCCGCAGGTTGTCGGCCACCCAATTCAGGTCAAGCGCCACCACACACGGGATCACCACAACCTTGTCCCACTGATCGTGCTGCCCACCCAGGAGAGCATAGGCCTCGCGCAGGTACAGTTGTACCTGTGGTGCAGCGCGCTTGAGCGACATGACGAAGCCCACAACACGCGCAAGGTCCCTCCTTGTCAATTGGCTGCCGGCTCGCACGCGGCAGATCGCCTCCGCGCGTATCAGCTTTGGCTCCGGGATGGAGACGAGGCCCTCCTGCAGGTCGAGGAGGAGTCCCATGACCTCCACTTGCTGTGACGGCTCCCACTGGCCCTTGGAAGTCTCGCGGACCCAGCCCAGCTTGGCTAGAGAGGGGCTGATGATTGCGTCGCGAATCTGCCGGAGCGCCTCGGGTGAGGAGGCTACCACCGCAAAGTCGTCAACAAAGACAAAGACCAGGACACCGAGGACACGCCACGACTTCACCATGGTTCGAATGACCTTGGTGAAGACCCATGGGCTCCAGTGCAGGCTGAATGGGAGGACATGGTAGCGGTACCAGTCCTGGCCGATCTGAAAGCTGAACCACGGACAAGAGTCGGAGTGGATGGAGATGTGGTGGTAACCCTGGGCAAGATTGAAGGTGATTGCCCACCAGCCCTGTCTGGCTAGCCGAATGAGCGTGGCCAGTGATTTGAACTTGCAGCGCAGGGCCGCAAGGCAGAGGTTCAGGCGGCGCTGGTCGATCACCAGCCGCCACAGCTTGGGGCTGTGCTTCGGTACGAGGAAGACCGGAGAGATGAGGAAGATACCCAGGGGCCGCAGGTCGCCTTGGCCCATCCACTTGACGGCCTGCGCAGCCATCAACCGACAGAGCTCCACTCCCATCCACTTGAGCTGCGCTGCCGTGAAGGGGAACTGGCGGTCGTCCTCCACGGGGTGCGCCAGCAGTGTCAGCCGCAGCCCCTCGCCCACGATCTGCAGCACCATTTCGCTCGCTCCGATCGCGCGCCATGCCCCGAGGCACTGCGGCAACCGCCCCACCACCACCTGTGCATCCATGGCCACCTGGGCCAAGCTCACTGGGTGGAGGACGTGAGTCTCGACGCGGGGCACTTGTTGGCGTAGTGTCCCGGCTTGTTGCACTTGAAACACATGATGGAGGACAGGTCCTTGCCACACTGGCTGGGAGCTGAGCTCAATGGGGTGGGCGACTTCAGGTAGGCGGGCTTGTGCTGCATGCTGGCCGACGTCCGGCGTCGGCTTGATCGAAAAAACGATTGGCCCTTCCCCTTGTCCTTGGCCTTGTGCTTGCGTCGTGCCTCCGTGATGGCATCCTTCCAGTGCAGCTCAAGGAAGGTCTGCTCATCACTGGCAATGTGGGAGGCCGTGCCCCAGCCCTCGAGGCTCCCCACGATGACCGAGGCCGCACCCGCTGAAGCGGGTTGACGTTTCCACTTGCTTCAGCGGGGGCGTCGCTTATGGCCTCGACCTTGCACTTGAGGGAGGTGAGCTCAAGCAGCACCTTTCGCATCAGATCGTCTGCTGGCGCAACCTGGGGTCCGGGATCCTCACTGTCGCTGGACTCCGACTTACTGCTTTCACCGGATAGGCTAGCCTCCATCTCTACGGCCTTGAGCGCCTTCGCTGTCGCCTTCTGATTCTTGCATGGGCGGATCCCAACTTGGGAACAGATTGATTTGAGCTGAGTGACTGAGAGGTTGCTCAGCTCCTTCTCTGATGATGTACATACTGTTTGCATCTCTCTTTCTCTCTACTCTCTACTTACTAACTCTAGCTTCCTATCTCCCCACAGACAAGTGTGTCAGTCGAGAGACAAGAAGAAGAAAAAATACTGAGCTACACAGAGCTCGCACGGATGCCCCCTCACCAGAGAGTGCCAGCCATTCCTAAACAGGAAAAAACCCTAAACAGGGAGCTCCACGCTGCGACCTTCCATCCAGGTCACAACGGAGACAGGGAGAACTCCAAAGAGCATTCGCTCGCAATAAACTTCGTTGTTGGCGCTGTGCGCAACAACTACCGTTTTTAGTGAACGGACAACCTACGAGGTATAAATTGGTGAGCTCAAGCCACCTGGTGCCACACACCCGGCGAACATGACGGAGAAGGGAGAGACACCGGTGGGCCAGAAGCCCGAGGACAAGACGGCATTTCTGCCACGAGTCGCTCGCGAAGCGGATTTGATGGCGGACACACCAAGTCCACGCACGCGCACTTCGCTTGCAGCCGATCTGCGCAGTCTCGGCCTCGGCAAGGGCGCTCATGTGGTGGTGCATGCGTCGCTGTCATCCCTTGGATGGGTACACTCTTCCTCGGTCCTTGCGCGGCAAGCGATTGCAAAGAGAAGATATACATGTGCTCATAGCACAGTTTGATCTTGATAGGTTTGTGGCGGTGAAGTGGACGTCATCCTTGCTCTGATGGACGTTGTAGGTTCTGAGGTATGTAAGCAGCGCAAAGCATGCTTGATGAAGCTGCACGCCAGATAGGAGACTCTAAGTTTTTTGCTTGGTCAACTCAGGGCACCATCATGATGCCTGCCTTCACTATGGAGTACAGCGACCCTGTCACGTGGGAAAACCCTCCAGCGCCTCTCGCCTGGCACGACGCCATACGAGCCGAGATGCCCCTCTTCGATCCACGGTATACGCCTACACTAGGGATGGGCCAAATCGCCGAGTGCTTCCGAGCATGGCCTGGCACAGTCCGATCGGCTCACCCTCAGTACTCCTTCGCGGCCTGGGGCAAACATGCCCAACGTGTACGTTACGAGCGACACATGCAAGTCTGCACTATATGCATCTCACGACGATGATATATGCATGTGGTACTCTACAGCTTGTGGAAGATCACCGATTGAGCAACCCATTCGACGTGAAAACATCGCCTGCGGGAAAACTCTCTGCTCTTCCTGGCAGTCAGGTCCTCCTGCTGGGCGTCTCGTGGGACTCAAACTCTTCCTTTCACGTCGCCGATCAGCTCAGTGGTTGCTCTGCGTCTACCCGCGAAGGATGTCCGTGGCTTGACGCCGACGGCAACAAAGTATGGCAAGAGTTTGACTCCTGCACCATGGCGAGCGATGAATTGCTCGAAGAAGTTGGGACCGCCTTCGAAGAAGACCAGAAGGGGCATGTCCAGATAGGCAAGGTTGGCTCCGCAACGTGCCGCCTCTTTAGCTGTGCGGATTGCATCAACTTTGCGGCAGACTACTACCGCAAGAAGGGCATTTCCATTTAGAATAAACGTGATTACTTACATATTATACAATCCAGACCTACCCACCAGCATCACCATCATCCACGCAGCTTCATTTCTCAACCACACTAGCTCACGCAACATACTCGCTCACATGACACGCTCTCATGACACACTCGCTGACACGACACTACACACGACACACGCAACAGGAGCAAAAGCAACATCCTCTGGAGGAGGAAGTGCAGCGGCTGCAAGACCAGGAGGGGTGGCGCTGAAGGCGTAGCCTTGTCCTGGACAAGGGTCGACGATAAAATCTAGCCAATAGGCGTGCTGATAATTCTTGATCGAAACCGAAAAGCAACACCCACTGCACAGCGCACAACAACAGACGAGAGTAGTTGAGCAAGAGTGGCGAGGAGTGTGTGAGCGAGTGTATTGCCAAAAGATGAACTCTCTCTCGGACTTCAAACGCGAACTGCGTGCTCTTTTTGAGCAACGCAAGCCTCGTCCAAGTCGCCCGCCCAGGCAGTACAACAGCCCTCTGCTCTACGACCTCGACGAGGTGTTCATCGGCAATCTGCCCTATCAGGTAGGTGGTGGTCCTCCTTGTCTACGTACTCACGAAGCTGAGCGTGCTTGCCAGGGCCTCAACAACGATAGAACTAAACTTTGTGCATGTCGTCTTCTTCTTCCAGTGCACTGAGGCGGAGCTGCGCGCGCTGTGCCTCCCGTCTGGCCAGGTGGTGTCGTGCAAGTTTCATCGCAAGGACAACGGACAGCCCAAAGGGTACGCACTACTGCCTTGGCCTTCCCTTCTAGTATGAGCTCAACCGTGGCGTGCACGCAGCTCCGCGTTCGTTCGGTTCGCTGACGTCGATGGCGCCGAGCACCTCTTCCAACGAGGCATCAGCACCGATGGCCTTCACATGATGGGACGGCGGGTATGATGCGTTCCTCGATCACTTAGGCTCTGTTAGTGGATCGAGTTATGTCTCATGTGAGCCACCCCAGCTCACGATCGACGGTCACAAGCGGAGGGACGCCAAGCTGGTGGACAAGGAGAGCCAAGTGCGCCTGCGCAAGATTGAAGTGGGCTACTGGGTGCAGCGGGACGTCTTCGTTCCCTGCTGGGACTGTCAGGGTAAGTTTCACTTGCGCACACACACACACACACTCACACGCACCTCACGCGCATGCGCACTCGCACTCGCACACGCACGCATGCACTCACGCGCACACACGGCCCACTCACGTGGGCGGTGGTCAGGAGGCCATGCACGTTTCGACTTTGGGCATCACAGGATCGTGGTGCGATTCTGCGATCTCTTGGCGTCAGAGTTGTGTGATATCATTGACATCGCCATCGACTACACCGCAACGATGCGCTTCAAGAGCATCCGCGAGGTGGCAAAGGACGAGTCCAACGGCTTCATCACCGCGCTCTACGTCGATCTAAAGTCTCCCCCGCGGCTCGAGCAGAACTTCCTGGAGTCGGACGACATCTTGATGATTGCGCCTCGTCCCAGCGAGCGATGGATCGAGCTGCCACCGGCCGAGTACGGCGACGTGCTGGGCACTTGTCTGGTGTGGCGCCTCGAGATGGAGGAGGGCCTGCCCCCAGCCTCGCCTGTGCCCGAGAAACTGAGTCATCAGCAATTCTACGATCATGAGGAGTACAGAGACATTGGTGTGCAAGAGAGAAGAGACGGCGCGCAGCGGAACTGGATACAGGAGGAGAGACTCAAGTTACTGACCGCGGGGATCGACGACAGGCTGTGTTACGCACTCGAGTGCCTGGTGTCAGCAGGCTACGTGCGCCAGGAGAACGTCACCAACGAATTCCTTGCAGATCTGCGCGCCATCGACGTGGACGTGTGCGAGCGGGCGCTCTACCGCATGTGGGGCTTCGAGCGACGGATCTTTGACCCCGCCAAAGCGCTGCGCAAGGCGGTGGCTCAGGTCAAGCGCATGCGCGGACAGAGAGGTACGGCAAAGCTTGCTTCGGAGTGACGAATGCGCGCACATGAGTTCTGATTGCTTTTGAGCGATCGTGTCGTGCACAGACTTGCCCGCACACTGCCTGCAGACCCGCAATGCGCTGGTCACACCGACACGAGTGCTCTTCTTCCCCCCAGTGCCCGAGCAGTCCAACCGCGTGCTGCGCTACTGGGAGCAGAACAAGCAGCTGGGCCGTTACTTCCTCCGCGTCTCGTTCGTCGAAGAGGAGTTTGGCCAGCTCGTCCTGTTGAACGGACAGGCCGGCAAGGTATCCACAGCGCTGCAGTGATCGCCACCACTACCACCGTGGCCTGTGGCTGAGCAGTGCTGTTTTGTGATGTCACAGAGAGTGCAGGCACGCATCGACAAGACGCTGATGACGGGCATCGAGTCCCCTTTGAGCGGCCGCCACTACGAGTTCATGGCCTACTCGTCGAGCCAGCTCAGAGAGGGCAGCTGCTGGTTCTTCAGTTCAGATAACCCATCGCGAACCACGGTCCATGATATCGTATCGTGGATGGGTACGCACCAGATCTCAGGCCGCTCAAGCACGAGGTGAATACGCTCAAGGTGTCCATCACTGTCGTGCAGGAGACTTCTCGGACAACAAGGTGGTGGCCAAGTACGCCGCACGCATCGGGCAGTGCTTCTCGAGCAGCAAGATCGGAGTCACGCACGTCCCGCTTGAGCAGATGTCCCACATTCCGGACGTGGTGCGGAACGGCTACACCTTCTCCGACGGCGTGGGTCGCATCTCTCATCCGCTCGCTGTCAAGATCCAGGACGCCCTCAAGCTCAAGACGCTGCCCTCGGCATTCCAGGTTTCCTCCTCTCGTCCTCACGCACCCCACGTCAGCGTTCTCTGTGCATAACTGACTTCTGGTTGCCAGATCCGCTTCGCTGGCGACAAGGGAGTGGTCACAGTAGATCCCGAGGCGAGCGAGGACGCGGTGCAGCAAGAGCATCTGTGGTGGCGAGACTCCATGAGGAAGTTTAAGTCCGACCACTATGTGCTAGAGGTGCTCAGCTACAGCAAATACCTCCCCGGCCACCTCAATCAGCAGATCATCGCCGTGATGGTCACTCACGGTGTCCCAGACGAGGCGTTTCTAAGCCTACAGAGTGAGCAGGTTAGCTTTCTCTCTTTGCATGTGAACGTGCTCGTGGTGTGTGGCGTGGGACTTAACAAGTTTGTGGCGATCAGGTCGCTACACTCGACACAATGGTGAAGAGCGATGCAAGGGCAAAGGAAGTATTGTCGCAGCAAGGCTCGCCGATCTACTCCCGCCTCCACGAGCTAATGATTGCTGGTACATCGCCACGTCATGGTCGTGTTTACCAACATTCGACTGATCACCGGATTGCTTTGGTGCATCGTCGCGCCTGCTAGGACTCACTGCTGACGAGCCCTTCGTGCACAACTGCCTTCAAGTCCTGCGGCAGCGGCAGCTCGTTGACCTTAAGACCAAGGCTCGCATAGCCGTCCCCCAGGTGTCTATCAGCTCCTCGATGTATTCAATCCATCATATGAGCCTCATCATCTTGCCCGTGGTTGTGTTTAGGCGCGAACTCTGATCGGAGTGATGGACGAAGCGGCCGTGCTCGAGTACGGCCAGGTCTTCTTGCAGTACACAGGCCCGCCCAGTTCCAAGATTGTCGAGCCGCCGAGGATCCACCAGGGATGGGTGGTCGTGGCCAAGTGTCCCGTGCTTCATCCCGGAGACGTGCGGATGCTGATGGCCGTCGATCGGCCAGAACTTCACCACGTCGTCGACTGTCTCGTCTTCCCTCAGAAGGGCGAGCGACCTCACCCAAACGAGCTCGCTGGTACATGCTTGCCTTGACTGTGGAGAGCGTTGATGCTCGAACTGCCGCTAACTCCGTGCCCTGCACTAAGGATCGGACCTAGACGGCGATCTGTACTTTGTGAGCTGGGACGCTTCGCTCTTCCTGCCGGGCAACGTCAACTACCCGGCCATGGACTACAGCGGCCCCGAGGTGGAGAAGGTGGACTCGATCACGCAGCGCGACATCATCCAATTCTTCAGCAAGTTCATCCAGAACAATTTCGTGGGCGTCATCGCCAACGCGCACGTACGATCTGCGTCGACTGTCGTGTGCCGTGCGTGTCTTGTGCCTGTCGTTTCCTAACCGTTTGACCGTCCGCGCGTGCTGCAGAAGGTGCATGCGGACTCATCGCCGCTTGGCGTCAAGGATCCTGCGTGCATTCGACTGGCCGGGCTGCACAGCATGGCCGTCGACTTCAACAAGACGGGCGTGCCAGCCGAGATGCCCGCCGAGCTCCGGGTCCGCAACTTCCCGGACTTCATGGGCAAGAGGAACGACGCGACCTACGTCTCCACCAAGGTGCTGGGCGAGCTGTATCGCCGCGTGCACCTCGAGAAGCGGCTGCTGCTGATCGACAGCCCGGAGCGGATCGAGCTCAACGAGGCGCTCCTGGTGCCCGGCTATGAGCAATTCGTGGACGAGGCGCAGGAGACCAAACAACGCTACGACCTCGAGCTCACCGAGATCATGAACCAGCACAGCGTGCAGACCGAAGCCGAGGTAAACGCTTGCTTCAGTTCGGATCGCATCCGCCTGATGATGAGTGAATGCGCACTGATTCTGAGTATGAATGTGTGACAACGTAGACCGTGACAGGGAACGTGATGAAGATGCGAGGTCAGTTCAAGAAGGGCAAGAGATGGTTCAACCTGCAGCAGCAACTGCAGCCGCTCACCGAGCACCTGTGGGCCAAGTATCGCCGCGTGTTTGACGAACAACTCGCCGCCGTTGCGGCTGACGCCGGTGACGGTCAAGCGCCAGCGGACGCGACGTCGCCTTTGTCCCAGGACGACGGCGACACTGCTGCACGACGTCGTCAGCAGAAGGCAGCGGCCTGGTACTACGTGACCTACGCCCCACAGCACGACGAGGACGAGGGCGCTGGTGATGCGGTGAGCAGCGCGCGACGCGGGAGGAGGCGGAGGAGGAACCGCAACAAGAAGAGGCGGCCGCTTCTGCTCAGCTTCGCCTGGATCATGCACGATGTCATGTGCAACATCATCCGGCTTGGTGGCCAGAGCGTGCATCCTGAAAACGACAGCTCACAGGCTTGAATGCACGTACATGTCGCAAGTTCTGAGTCTTGTTTGGTTGGCAGCAATTACTCCAATCGTTGCTCGCGCGCACATCGGTCGTGGTGGTGGGAGTGACGATGGCGCCTTCCTTCGTCGTCGCCTTCTTCCTCGGCGCGCCCCGGGGGTGCTCCGCTCCTCTACTATGTATGTACAGTTGGCTTCTCCTTGATGGTTGTCGCCGTCGTCATCGTGTGGTGTGATGTGTAGTGCATGTGTGTTGTGATGTGATGTGATGTGGCGATGTCTCTATCTCTCCCAGTAGTCGTCGTCGTCATCGGACGAGTAGTAGACGCCCACGCCCGCGTTGCCGTAGTTTCGTGGTGGCGTGCCCTTCTGCACCAACTTCGTGTGCTCCTCCTCGCCCACGTGCGACCCTGACGATGATGCGCGAGCGCATTATGTGTGTGCGTGCGTGAGCGTCGGGCCATGGCGTGTTGTTGGGCATGGGGGGCGAGGAACGCGTACCATAACGACATCGGCTGATACCAACCAAGTGTATGTAGAGTTGCTTGAGGAGAGCGCTCTGCTTGTAGGACGGCATGCTACGAGGAGGAAGAAGTGCGTTAACGCGCGTGAGAAGGTTCTGGCACTGCCGTGTGACGACAAACCGAAAACGAGAAGCGACGGCGAGGAGGGAATCAGTCGATCGTACCAGCCGTAGACGATGGCGTTCAGCATTCCCATGGCCGGAAGCGTTACGCAGCCGATCGCCGTGAACACAAACACCAGAGTGCTCTGCTCCGTTCCTGCTCCGCCAGCCGCTTCTAGTCAGAGACCGTCACAAACCGCACGCACACACGCACACACGCACACACACACACACACACACACACACACACACGCACACACGCACACACGACCGACACGACACGACACACGCAAGGCGAGGTGTGGGAGGGTGGTGGTTACCCCAAAATTGCACGACGTTCAGCGGAAGGACAAAGGCCCAGGTCATGATGTAGACGACGAGGTAGCCGGCCCACCGTATCTGCAGTCGCTCGGTTCGTTCCTGTTCGGTACGGGTGTAGGTGCCGTTGATCTCGGCCTGCTGCAGCTTCTTGTTGAACCCGATCATCCCCACCTGTGGGGATCGGGCGACGACAGCGA
>CDFA01025964.1:0-23616 GCA_000826305.1 Acanthamoeba healyi | reverse complement strand
TCTCACTCTCTTGTGCTCCCTCGCTTGACGGTGCTCAGAACCTGCTGAGGGAGAACGTCATCCCCGAGAAGCCCGAGACGAAGGACACTTTCGAAGGCCGCCTGGTCAATCCTGGCCACACCATCGAGGTATACTCCAGCTCTCATTCTTTTATGCACCACTTGCTTGCTCATATAGACGCCTATAGCTAACGATCGCTCAAACGCGCGCAATCTCTCTCTGCAGTGCATGTGGTTCTTGATGAACGCCGCACGCAGGAAGGGCCGCACAGACCTCATCGAAAAGGTATCACACTTTCTGTTCACCAAATGGGTGCATGGGCTCTCACCGCTGCCTTCGCTTTTCTGGTGTGTGTTACAGGCGGAGACCGTCCTTCTGGCGACGCTCGAGTTTGGATGGGACAAGGAGTTTGGCGGGTTCTTCTACTTCATGGACATCGGTACGCTGCCCACAGCAACGTGTGTGTCTTGTCACTGCATGAGTGACGCTGTATCGTCATGTTACCCGAACTAACTCAGCTGAGCCGAAACGAATCGCTTGTGTGCAGACGGTAAGCCGCCGCAGCAGCTCGAGTGGGACCAGAAGCTGTGGTGGGTACACGGCGAGTCTCTGGTGGCCCTGGCCCTCGCCTACCAGATGACCAAGAAGGACATCTATGCCGAGTGGTACAAGAAGGTACGAATGGCCAATTCGTCGTGACATCGCTTCCACTTCCACTTCCTCACCCTCGCCATCCCTCTCTTCTGGACGTGCACATAAAGGTGTTTGACTACACGTGGAAGCGCTTCCCCGATCCCGCGAACGGCGAGTGGTTCGGCTACCTCAACAGGCAAGGTAGGTTGTCTCCCCTCTGCACACAGGACGAGATCATGCTGCACCATCACCACCAGCATGTCGTGTATCTGCGTCTGCTCGCTCACGATGTACGCGCGTACATCGTGAGCGAGCAGACGCAGATACTGGTGCATCGATGCAGGCGAGGTGCTGCTGCAGCTCAAGGGCGGCAAGTGGAAGGGCTGCTTTCACATGCCCCGCACGCTCTACCTCTGCGCCAAGATCTTCCAACAGCTCGCCGACGACCACAACCACGTCATCGCCGACTCCTCTTCCTCTCCCTCTTCCTCCCACTCAACCACCGCGCAGTGAGATTCACTGTGCCTTGGCGTGTCAAGCGAGCTGCGCGGCTCAGCGCACCACCAGATCGCGAGCAAGTAGAGCAGAAGCTTTAGCTCGCAGTTTATGCGCATGAAAGTTCTATCTCTCTCTCTCGCCACCACGACAGGCCCAGGGTTGATGTGTCAGCTGCCTCGCGAGGCGAGTGTGCGTGCGCCATTCAGCATTCGAAATTTCAACACATGCACCGACCGATTTTCTTTGGAATGTCGTCGGAGTGGCACTTTAGCACGGGAATGTCGGGCTGGGGCGGCCAGGTATAAAATGGCCATCGTGTGCGGTCTCTTACATTCATTCAACAACCACAACAACAACAACTCACCTCTACTTACTACTACCACTAACATGTCGACTCACGCTGACCACACCAAGACCGGCACTGGCGCCAACATCATCCACGACGCGCCCGTGGTGAAGAAGGACATCGTGCACGAGCACCCCGAGATCGTCCACAAGGAGCACCACGTCCAGCCGGTCATCCACGAGAAGGAGCGTCACATCCAGCCCGTGCACAAGACCGAGATCACCACCGAGCACCCGATCATCCACAAGGAGACGATCGTCGCCGAGCCCTCGTCCCACCAGGCCGCCGGCGCGCACGTCGGCATCGGCCAGAAGATCAAGGGCACCATGAAGGAGGTCCAGGGCGCCGTCACCGGCAACGAGCTCAAGAAGCAGGAGGGCCGCGACATCAAGCAGGGCATCACCCCGTCCACCACCACCCACCACTAAGCTTAGTGTCTTCTTCCAGCCCTCCTTGCGTGGCGTGTGTCTTCGCTGATCAACGATGCAGACCGGTGAGCGCACACACCAAAAAAACGAAATACAAACATTCTCAAAACACTACATCATTCGTGCCACCAACATGTTCCTTCAGCCATGATGCCACACATGTACCCCACATGAAAGGCATCCTTGTAGAGTGAGGACGGCATAACAGTGGACAAAGCGACAGCCTTTGATCTGTCCCCACAGAGGAGTGTTGGCGAAGTTGATGGTGGAGGGGACCCTCCTCTAGACCTCTGTGTGTGATCATATCCAGAGTGAGCATTGTACGATTGTCTTGCTCTGTTGGCGCCCGATTTTATCGCCCGATAAAATAAATTGGGCTGGGCTGTAGGTCCGACGAATTCTTGTACACTTTTTCGTCTATGTGGTCACGCCTGAAGTCTGCCGCAACAGCGGCGTCCCGCCCCCTCGCCGTCCGCGATGTGTCAGCGCTGCTCGCCCAGCCACTGAAGCGCCACGGGGTGCCGGGCATGGCGTGCGCCATAGTCTGGCAAGACCGTGTGACTGCACTCGGAGTTGCTGGCGTGCGCAGACAGGGCTCGCTTGAGCCCGTCACGCTGAACGACACCTGGCACCTGGGCTCGTGCACCAAGGCCATGACCGCCACGCTCGCCGCCATCCTGGCTGGTGACGAGACTGGTGCGGGCGGCGGCGTCAGTCTGGACATGACCATAGAGGAGGCGCTCGGCGACCGAGTCCCGCGCATCGACGCCGGCTGGCACGGCGTGACGCTCGACATGCTGCTGCACAACCGCGGCGGTGCACCAGGCGACGTCTTGCCATTCCTGATGGCGGACGCCCAACACGACAGGCAGTCGGCGTCGGCGCCCGAGTCACGACTGCAGCTGGCCGCGCGCGTCCTAGCTCAGCCGCCAGAGGTGACGCCGGGCACCCAGCACGTCTACAGCAACGCTGGCTTTGCGCTCGTGGGCACCGCGCTCGAGTGTCGCACCGGCACGCCGTGGGAGAAGCTCATGCAGCAGCGCCTGTGGGCACCGCTCGGGATCACCAGCGGTTCCTTTGGCGCGCCTGGGACGCGAGGCGCCAGCGTACCCGACGCGCCGCGCGGTCATCTCGAAGCCGACTGCACGCCCGTCGAACCTGGGCCAGGCAGCGACAATCCTGCATCGATCGGCCCGGCTGGCACGGCCGCGATGACTGTGCAGGACTGGGCGCGCTTCGTGGCGCTGCACCTCGACGCGGGCAAGGGACAGACGGCGCCGCGCCTCCTGTCGCCGGCAGCCTTTGATCGCCTGCACTCGCCAATGCCCGAGGACGAGGCGGCTTACGCCATGGGCTGGATCGTCTCCGAGCAGCCGGGGTGGGGAGGGCGTTGTCTCACGCACAGCGGCGACAACACCATGTGGCACTGCACGACCTGGCTCTCTCCCTCCAAGCAGTTCGCCCTGCTAGTCACGACGAACCGCAGCGGCTCCTCGACAGCGTGCAACGACGTCGTGCTCGCCCTCATTCATGACCATCTAGCGCACGAGGGCGCAAGGGCCATGCACTGATCGAACCAACCTTGCTTTTACCTCCGACACCGATGCTCACTGCTTGGATCACCTCCTGTGTCCAACCTCAGCCGGTCATGTCTTAACGGCCACACCAACAATGAGCGTCTAGTTTTATGTTTGGGGCCAAGCAACACAACCAAAGAGCTCACAGGGAGGCGATGACTTTGGCCACGGCCGCGGCAACCTCGGGTCGACCGGCGAACTGCTGCAAGGAGCTAAAGTTGCCCTTGAGCGTCTGGCGCACGATCTCGGCCATGCCGCCGCGACGCGCCGACAGGCCCTGGTTGGAGTTGCCGGGCCGCCTCGCCGTCGAGATGACGCCCGTCGGGTCGACGATCGCCTTCATGTCCGTGAAGTAGTCTATCCAGATCATCAAGGCGGCGTCCCTGTGCGCACCGACATTGCGGTACTCGCGGTCTATCATGCCCTTGAGCATAGCCGAAAAGACGAGCGTCCGTGTCCTGATGTCGGCTCCCGCGGTCGTCGTCGGGTCGGCCACCTGCGCGATGACGTCGGCGTAGGTGAGGCCGTAGTCGTAGAGGAGGTGCTTCTGGTCGCGTTGGTGGGGGCTGTCGCCCCCGCTACTCAGGTAGCAGTCCTCCCGCGCCATGGCCTGCAGGACCACCCTCACCGCACCCAGTACGATGTCTTCTTGGCTGGCGGCCATGTCCTTCCTCCTGGCGCGGTACTTGTTAGTTTGTCTGTCTGCGTGAACGTGTAGCGACAAATGATGGTATCCAAGCAGCGGCGAATTTTTTGAATGCTCGGAGCTAAAACTTGCCGTTCTTGGTATGCACAGAACCCAACCCGCAGTTCAGATGCGAGCATCACACGGAGGGGGAAGAGGACGAGGACGAGGATGAAGAGGATGAGCCGGGCATGCCACGGCCGACGGCGCCACCGACGGTGGACGGGGAGGCAGCGGGGCTGGGCGTCGTCGGTCCGTAGGCGTTGAAGCTGTCTCGTCGGCCGCCCTCGCCGCTTCCAAACTCGAGGTTGAGATAGGCCGCGTGCGAGGGCGCCCACGGCGGGATCACAAACTCGGGGCCGCCTCTTGGCCTTACGCCGACACGCACGCCCGGCGATGAAGCTGATGACGACGACGACGATGAGGAGGAGGAAGAAGAGGATCCTCCACCGCCTACTCTCCGCTCTTCGTCGGGCACGTTTTGAAGCATCCCTGCATGCGGCGGTGGAGAGGGACAACAGCTTAGAACATGAGGAGGAGTGGTGGCGGAGAGGAACAGGGAGATCGCGTACGAGAGAGGAGCGTGGGCGCGTAGTTGGTGGTGTACGGCGAGATGAGCGTGTGGAAGGCGTACTTGAAGGCGGCCTTCACCCGCCACATACCAAAGACGCTGTGCCCAATGTTACACTGCACGTTGCGCACAAAGTTATTAGCCGCAGTCCACTGTTTGGTGCGCCTGCCCTCTATGAGCTGACGGGCGTGGATGCATCATACCTCTGGGTTGAATGGATCGGCGATCACCAACGTGTTGCACGACTCAGTGAGGTAGAAGTAACACCTGATGTGGTAACACGATGTGCGTGGAGGTGGTGAGGGCCCTGCCTTGAACAAGAACCGTGTGTGGTGGGGATCGACAAGGGTGACGTACCCGCCGTTGTGCAGCGATATGCCCATCTTGTCAAAGTCGAACTGGAGGCCAAAGAAACGGAGGAAGCCCAAGAGCGCAGCGCCCAGGTTCTCCTCTTCCTTCAGGCCGGGCGCCGAGGCCGAGGACGCCGGAGGCGGCGAACCTCGTCCGCCAGTCTCTCTTCGCCTGTTGTGTGCCGCGGGTTAGGGTTGATCAACAAGTCAGTTGCGCCCTCCCACAAGTTGACTCCCTACCTTGCCGAGTCCTGCTCCACGCTCACCGTCGGCACTTTGTTGATTCGCAGGAACGCCACGATCATCAGCACCAGACAGTACGATGAGAGCCCTACGAACGAGTGAATGGGGAGTGAGTTTGGTTGAGACATAACACAGAAAGAGCCAGCAATTGCAGCCGTGAGCGAGAGGATTGAACGCGCGTACCGCCCGTGTAGGTGTTGTTGAGCCCTCGTTCGTTAAGGAACTGCTTGAGTACCAGTGCAAGCGGCGTGAGCGCGGGGAGCGAACGGATGTAGCTCCGCACCAATTGAGATGCAGCTGCGTTTGTGCAAATCCAAGACATAGGTTAGGCGAGAAAGGAGGCATCATCGGGGAAAGTTGACACGAGGAGCAGCATACCGATGCCGCTGTGTTCGAATGTGCTGGCGTTGCCTCCGCGCAGCAGGGAGGGATTAGATGGCAGGTCGGCCAGGATCTCAGCCGTCGAGGCGTGAAGCGGCGAAGATGTGGAAGATGAGTTGGAGAAGCTGAAGGTGACGTCCATCAAAATCGTGTGGCCATCGGCCACGGTCATGAGCTTGATTACAGGGACCTGTGATCAAGTAAAGTCAGCCCGTGGTCCGTAGTGTGAAGTGCAATGTGTGTGCGTGTACCTTGGCCGTATCGATGAATTGAAGGGAATGCACCCAGTCATGCTTACGCAGCTCCTCCACGAGTATCTGCATGTGCGTCCAGTCTCGTCGCAGCAGGTTGTCGTTGGAGCCAGAACTACCAGCACAAGCACACGCACACGTTAATAACTGTTGAGGGCAAGCGCAGCCACGATGGGAGCCGTACTTATTTGTCTCAACAGACTTGTATCCGCAGAGCAGTGTGCTAGAGGCGGAGAGCAGCACGACGAGATCGAGATCGGATGACGGAATGCAGAGAGACGTGGCATAGGAGCCGTAGCACTCCACCAGCGAGTTGCTCCAGAGCTTTGTCACAATAGCGCGTATCTTGGAGATCATCAGCTCTTGATAGACTCGCCTGTTGGGGTTGTGAACATGAACAGTGTGAGCGGAGCAGCAAACAAGACTCAGTGACGAGTGAGGCCCAGTACTACCTGACGCTGGTAAGGGTCTCGGTGTGGTTCACGTAGTCCTCGATTTCCTTGTGCAAAAAGACGACCCTCTCCACATCGGACAGTGACTGGGTGAGCAGATGGCTCACGCGAGAGTAGCGCATGGCCTGCTGCTGCACCGATGGGACTGCGCGCTGCGGGCCGTGTGGTGATGGCCTGAGCAGACAAGGTGCCGTGCAGTGGTGAGTGACGCGCCGTACGCAGTGTGTATCTTGAGTCAAGGTACCTTCCGTTGAACAACGGTACTGGTGGCACACCAGCGCCTCGCCACTGCTTTGCACGCGCTCCGATGCGCTCTCCTTTGCCTCGTTCTCGTTCTCTGTTATCCGCAACCACCGAGGCCAATGTCAATCAAAGCTCTTCGTTGTAGCGGCTGTATGTGGTACGCGTACCTCCGTTCGCTTTCCTCCTGAATAATCTGCCACAGTCGCGGCCGGTTATAGTTGTAGCCATACCGGTTGACCGTGTGGTAGTTGTTCTCCCCGCTGCCGCCGTTTTCGCGCATGTAGTGGTGCGGGAACTGCTGGTACGTGTTCCTCCTCTGAGAAATCAGGTGGTCGGCCAGCTGAAGCTCGGGCAACGACTCCACCACCTTCCGCTTTTGGCCCTGCTTGTCCAGCTGGATCAAGCTATCTACACTCCCGAGAAGGCCAAGGTTGTGTGAGTAAGGCGGGTCTTATGCTGTTGCCACTGAGTGTCAAGTGATACCTGTTGTTTTGTAGTGCCGATAGGGCTGCGGTCGGTGGGTAATCTGCGGGTTGGGTGTAGGGGTGGGCGAAGGCGGCGTCACGGATGCGACCTCTTTCGTCGGCGGCTGCGATCGTGCCCTGCATTGGGTGTACGAGTTAGATCAATGGCGCGCGCACACGCACACTACCGTGCTTACCTAGCCCTGGTTCGCCGTTGAATGACGTCGGGTGAGGAGGGCGGCGAGAGCGAAGAAAGCGGTAGCAGAGAGTTGACCATGGGTGACGACGGCGTCGAGTGCGAGGAGGGCGAAGGCGGCGACGAGTTGGTCATCCGCCCTGCGTGGATGTTAAGGTTGGTGAACGGCATCGGGATGGGCCGTATTCTGGCTCGATTGGCCGAGGCTCCACTCCCGACCTGCTGCTGCAGTTGCATTTGCTTGGTGGCCTCGTTAACCAACTGCTCTTCCTCCTCCGTGAGCGATTCGTCGTCATCGTCGTCGTCAAAATCTCGTTCCTCCTCCGCTTGCTCGTCCTCTTCCTCTTCGTACATCCTCTCTTTACCTTTGCTATCCACAATCGCTCGTCTGTCCTCGTCGGTCCGTTCCTCTTTGTTGAGCTGCTGCCAGGCGGCAGCTGTCGGCGCGGGCGTCGGGGTGACGCTGGTGCTGACGCCGGCGCTAAGAGCGGTGATGGCCGGCATGCTGCCGCTACCACTTCCGCTCTCCTTTCGGTTGACGACCTCGCTGTAGGTCATCACCTTGTTAGTATCCTTGGCGACGGAGGCGGACGATGTGATGGCGGATTTCGTCGCCGTCTCCATCTCCTTCCTCTCGGAGCCGTCGCGTTCCTTATGTACAATAAACACTCGCTCTCGGGCCTTCCCCTTCTCCTCAGTCAGGCCCTTGACGATGGCCGAGAACGAGGGCGCACTCCGGTTGAGTATGCCGCTCACCTTCTCGCGGAAGAGCGCCGCCGGCGCACTCCGCTTGACCTCATGCGGCAGCGACTTGCTGCTGCTCTTGCGCGTCGTTCGCATCGCCCTGGCCTGGTTGTCATCGGCCATGGAGGCGTGAGTAGTGGCGGCAGTGGGGGTCGTGGTGGACTTCTTCACCGGCGAGGCGGCCGCGGATTTCTCCACCTCTTTGCGGCTGCAACACTCCTGGCTCTTGCTCCGCTTCATTACGGCTTTTCGTCGTCGCCCACGACCACGGCCCTTGCCGTCCTCTTTATCGGCCTCCACCTCGTTTTCGCTGTGCGTCTCGCTCTCGGCTTCAGCTTCCTCGGCGTTGACCTTTTGTCGATTCCGATTGCGCTTCCGACGCGAGGACACGACGGTGAAGGTCGAGTAGTATTCGTCGTCGCTCTTGATGTCGTAGTAGGTGTCGCTCGGACTCACGTGCCCAGCGATCACTGCCGCGTTCAAGCTGAGGTCGCTCGGCAGGAAGGCGAGCAGCGACTCTCCTGACGAATGCCACGAACCGATCTCGCTCCCTACAACAACGCGAGAACGAGTTAATACACAGTCTGTTGAGGTTGGTTGTGGCCGGGGTGGACTGCTTACCGTGATAAAGCGGCGACGCGAGATCCTCTACAGAACCGCTCTCCTCGTCGGTGGAATAGTAGCTCTCCGATGTGTAACTCAAGTCGTCGTCATCGGTGGTGCAGTAGCTATTGCTATTACTCGCATAGCTGCTGCTCACACCGCTCGAGGGCTGATGGTCCGGGATGTGTGCCGGCGAGCTATAGCGTCGCTTCATGACCGTTGTGTCGTCGTTGCCGAGACTGGATCGCAGTGCCACACGCCGCACAGGAATAAGCTCTGCGGCCTCGGTGACTGCGACCTCTAAAATAGTATCGAGGCTTCGCCCCAGCTCGGCCGACTTGCCTCTTTGGGGTGTGTCATCGAACGTCAGCTTCTTCGGTCCGCCACCCTTCGTGCCTGCTCCGTCGTCGTTTCCCTCGGGTCGATTCAGCGTGGTGTCTTCGCTCTCTGGCGGTCGCTCTGGCCGTTGCAGAATGGCGCTCCGCGATCGGCCTTTCGATTTCTTCTTCTTCCGCTTCTTGGGTGTGGCCGCGTGAGGCGCACTGAGCACAAGTGAGGTAGACGACGATGCCGAAGACGAAGACGAGGCCGAAGAGGATGAAGACGAAGATGAAGTTGAGGACGGCGTGGAGGATGTCGAAGTTTGGTCACTGGTCGAAACAGCCTTGTCCTCCGTTGCTGCGAGGGACTTTTCGTTCTGTGGGTGCGCGATCGAAACAAATGTCGTAAGCACGGATGCAAGCCCACTTAGGAAAAAGAGGACAAGAAGAGCGAACCAGGAAGGCCTCTACTCTGTCGAGAAGGTATGATCGAACAAGAGCGGTCGCATATCTCTGTGGGACCACCATGTGAGCAACCGAACACACGAACTTGGGCGATCTAGGGTGACGCACATGAACATCCTTGCTCTTCTTGATTCTGTCCTGTTTCTGCTTTTCAGCTGTCTCTCGTTGTCGTTTCTGATTGCCTTGGTCCGGCTGCTTCTTTCCTTTGCCGCCTCCTGCACCTCCGCCCCGAGAGGCCTTGACGCTGCCCTTGGCTTGGGTCTTCTGCTTGTTCTTGGACTTACGCTTCCGCTTGTCATTCTCCTCGCCCAGGATTAGATCCATGGCTGCATGCACGCGCCCCACACCATACCACGATGAGCAACGAGCTGCACAATCACAAGGGAGGGCAGGAGATCACACGCACCGATCTTCTCGGTGTAGCCCGACTGAATGCAGCGACCGATTCGGCGGACGATGAGGTCCAACGGCTCAAAGGCGCGTTGCATGGGCGAGAAATAGACGAACTCGATGAAGTGCGGCTCGGTAGATGAGTCATTGCGGATCGCGGTGGAGTAGTGCGGGTTGCTGGTGGTGGGATAGTCGAAGCAGGCCTCCATCTCGGCGGCCTTGTCGTCGAGGAAGGTGACAAGCAGATCGAGCAGCGTCTCGAGAGGCTTCTGATAGTCGAGCGCCTTGCCCTCCTTTCGCTTGTCTCCAATGAGCACCTCCTCCACGATGTTGCCCATCTTGCCCACGATTCGATGTCGCTCTGTACTCATGAAAGCGCGTAAGGGAGTGAGCGAACGGCTGTCAAGAAGGAAAGGCAGCAGGAAGAGATGATTCTCTCTGACGGTGGAGTACCATCAGCGGTGAGGCTGTTCCAGAAGCTGATGAGATGTCGCTTCGAGTGTAGCCCTTGTGTGTTGGGTGAGAAGTTGTACATCCGCTCGCGCGTGCCCTTACCCTTTGCGAGCGGACGCGTCGGGTTCTTGCGTGGGTCGAGGTCGTGAGCCTGCCAGTAGCTTCTCCATATGGCCTGCAGCACATATCAAGTGAGAGTGTTAGACCAGCTCCGACTAAACGAGGAACGGGGCAGGGCAGTGTACCTGCTCCAGCTTATGGGCAACATAGGTGCCGAGAGTGTAGTAGCCCATGCTTTGGAACCAAGAGGGCGCGTCCCAGATCCACTCACTGGCCTTCTCGTCCCAGCTTACCTTGCATGGGTTGGTGAGGAAGCCACCGCGAGTGACCACTTCCATCGTGCCCAGAAACCTGAAGCGAGAGAGAACGAGAGATGAGGGTCGATGTCAGATCGAGAGAACGGAGAGAAGCTCCCAACGCGCGCTTTGCACGACTGCGTGTGAGGCAGTCATAGGAGTTGATGGCACAAGTACTTGTCGGTGTCCTTGAGCAGGTCAGAGGCGACCGTTAGCGTGTCGCAGTACTCGCGAGTGTCGCACAGGCGAATGGCGTCCTCCAGCTTGTGGTCCACTCGCATCACGCGCTCGGGGTGCCTGAGAGACGTCAGGACGAGGCGCGCGTGCGCGTGTGAGAAGGTGGGCGCATGCAGCGCGCTGAGATGCAGCACACCAGCCAGCCAGCCGCTACGTACCAGAAGTAGTTGTCGAGGTTGGAGAACTTGGTGAAGCAAAAGTTCTCGCTTGGGGGCAGCATGGGGTCGTTGTTGCGCGCAAGCGCGTTGAGCTTGCGTACGGCCGGATCATCGACTGCATCGATTGGAGGTGAGGCAGAGGAAAGAGGGGAGAGGAGAGAAGGGGGGGGGGTGCAGAAGGTGTAAATGAAATGGAATTGAAATGGAGAAAAGTTTACCTGATAAGAAGAAGCCCTCGCCTTCGGTCGACTTCTTCTTGTACATCTGCTTGAGCAGGCAGGTGCCCTCGCGATCCTCCCAGAGCAGGACATTACCCCTCTCCTCGAGCGAAAGCTTGCTGAACCACTTCCATATCTCGGTTTTGTGTTGCACCTTCTTGCAACTGCTGCTATTGCTGTGCCCTCTCGAAGTCCCCTTCTTCGCTCCCCGGTTCATCCTCGACCTTCCTCCCTTCTCTCTGTCTCCTACGCAATTCCAATCGAAATGGCGTCGAACCGATTTGCAAGTAGCGAGAGGAGAAGACGATCAGGCCGCGGCCGAGGTCGAGCGGGGCCGCGTCCAAAGCGAGTACGAACTTCAACGGGAAGCTTATAGCTATAACCAATTCCTCTTAAGATGGGGGTTCAATGTCGGTCTGCTGTGCCCTACAGTTCGTTGCTCATCGACCAGAGGCAGAGATCTAACGTTCGACCTGCCCGTAATTATTTTCCTTTTGTTTTCCTTGCTTTTGTTTACGAAATGTAATTTTACAAAATATTGGCTTACGTGAACGAAGAAGAACCTGCGTGGCGGCAACATGTGCATGTTAAAAAAAGGTGATGTTTGCAACTCCTACACTCTAAGCTGGTACTCTTCATGTCCCATGTCCCTCCTCAACGATCGCCTGGTTAGCGCGCGTTTGGCTTGCTCCTCGGTCCGAGCGAGACAGCCGATCCCAGACGATCTTGGGGCTCCTTCTCCTCCTCCGGCGCGGTACGTGTCTCCTCTGTGGCACGGTCGCTGGTCGCTTTACTGGGGAGCCGCCTTGGGCCAGGACTCGTTGTACTTGTCCAGGGTCTTGGCCTGGTCAAAGTTACCGATCGCTGTGTGGTGGCCAAGAGGCAGCATCGAAATGGATCAGCTCACGAGAGAAGGAAGGCTATCGAGGTCAAGAAACATCATATATGATGGTGGGAAGAGGGGTCATCGCACCTTGCCGGATGGCTTCGGGACCTTGAGCCAGAAGACCCCTCGGGATCTGCTGGCCGGGGGCGAGGGCCTTGAGCTGCAAGATAGTCTCCTGCTCGGACCTATCGATACGTGCACCGAGAGTCAGCACAACAACGACTTCACGAGGGAGTGGAGGTGGGCTGCCGGTTACCTGAGGGTCTTCATCATGGTCAGCATCTTCGAGGCGGCAAGGATCTTCCTCCTGATCGTCTCCTTGTGTGCGGCGTCCAAGGGTTCGTTGCTGATGGGCTCGGCCGGCTTCTCGTCCTTGTCGGCAAGCCTGAAGGTGTGAAGATAGGAAGGTGAGTAAAGGCACAAGAGGAAACTAAGAATCCAAACTTTACCTCTTCTTCTCGGCCGCTTCATCTTCGTCATCATCGACAACCTTGAGCATGGCCAACAAGCTTTCACCCACTGCGTGCCGAGAAGAAAGGGAGATAGAGTGAGCGGTAAGCACTCACTGAACGAGAGCGCGGGGAGGGACCGAACCCTTTTCGGCCACGAAGGGGAGCGACCAGGTGAAGACGTTCATGAAGTTGGGCAGCCAGTACGGGTGGGGCGAGTGATTGAACTGGCGAATGTTCATCACTGTGTTTTCGTACCGCATCACCGCACTATGATTGCAATCACACTGTCAGTGAGCGAAACCTATCGAGCAGACCAGACCAGAGGCACGCGCAAGAGGTACCCCTTGTTGCCATAGGCATCAAGATAGTTGGGCGCCGAGAACAGAGTGATGACCGTCGGGAACTGAGTTTCCGGGTGCTTGGCGTGCATCTTGTAACTATGTGTGCGGGTATGACCCTGGCGTTAGCCAACACGCTCGAAAGAACCGAAAGGGAAGAATGGCGTTATGGTACCCATGGTCCTGAGCCTCGTGAGCACGGATCATGCAAAGGAGTCCGTTCCTGTCGAGGAAGTCGACAACGGCCTTGAAACTAGAACGATAAAAGATGGGCAAGTTAGCGCGGACGCTCGACCAACAGCAAGACAGGCATTCGGTACCCATAGGAGTAAGAGCATCCACGGGTCTCGTTGTACTCGAACTCGGTGTGATCGTGGGGACCATAGGACTCAATTGGGTCGGCCCACAGGAGGTCGCTGTGAGAGGAAATGGACGTACACGACGATAACGACAGGGTAAGTCAGCTGGTCTGAGAGATGAGAGTGGACAGAAAGCTGGATGAGAGTAAACACTTACCAAAGGGGGCCGCTCTGCGGGGGCTCCCTGAAGCGGTCGATCGACCTGACGTCTTCCAGCTGCACGGAAAAAAGGAACGAGAGCCGAAAGCGATCAGAAAGGGATGAAAGGAGCGGCGAGACGGCCGACGCGAAGCGTACGGTAGTGATGCTGGGCGAAAGACCGCCGTGCACGCAGAAGAACTGGCCGTTCATGATCGCCGCCAGAGGGAGGGCGTCGAAGGAGTCCATGCACAAATCATACAAAGCCGTGTCGTACTTGTGCAGACCTGCAGCACGCGCACGCGCATGAGTGAGCGAGAGAGAAATGACATGTGTGGCGGCGCAGGACAACACTTTCAGACCACTTGGCTGTGCTGACGTACACTCTTCTTTGAAGGTGAAGTAGGCGGTGAGGTGGCGGCACTCGTGATTGCCGCGAATCATCCAGAAGGTGTTGGGGTAGCTGATTTTCAGAGCGTACATGTAGAGGATGATCTCCACCGAGAAGGAACCTGCCATCAAAATCGCGAAAGGAGGAAGGAGAGAGGGGAGCTCCTTTAGATTGATGCTCTCTTCGACGGCTTTGAAGCCCTGAAACGAAAACGGTAGTACCTCGATCGACGTAGTCGCCGAGGAAGAGATACTGCGTGTTCTTGGGATCACCCCCCACCTCGAACAGCTTCATCAGATCGTAGAATTGGCCATGAACATCACCGCACACTGCACGCAGCGAGAGATGATGACATCACAACCAGGGTTGGACTCAAAGCGCGCCTTTCCTTTCCCCCTCCCGACACGGTGATTGCTCTCTCTCTCTCCCCTCTAGACGTCGCTAGCGTACCGGTAACGGGCTGGGGCACGTCGAGCAGGTTGGGCTCCTTCTTGAAGACCTGGGTCGCGGTCGAAATCAGGCGAGCCGCGTCGACCTTGGACAATCGCCCCTCGTTCACCAGGTGGGTCCTGAGCTTATCGAGATCAATGTCTCCATCCTCGGGCCAGAAGTCTTCCAGCGGGCCGACCGCCGGCGGAGGAACGTCCTTCACCATCCTCTCCTTCGTGTCGTGCTTGGGCTTCAGATCCATCTCACTTGCTCTCTCGGGTTATCTGCACAGTCGATTGATGGAGAGCCGCTACACGAAAGATGCCTGAGGCCGCCCCGCAACGAGGCCGCTAACATCGAGCCGGGATTTTTCCGGCCACCAAAAATTGAAAATTGCGTATTTCTTTCAAATAAAATAATAATTATTATTTTCGCACATGGTGTCGTGGTGTCTCGTGTTTACTTGACGCGCTTGGTCTTCCTCTCGTGGAGCCACAGCTTGGCCAGGTGGTGCGAGATCGTGAGAGGCGGCGGCAGGTGCAACTCGCCTTCCACCGACCCTTCCTGTTGTGTGGTCGCAGGATCAGTGCGTGTACTAGGCTGAGTGGCGGCGCAGATTGAGTGTCACTGTCTCTCAAGAGGGCGAGGAGAGCGAACCTGAGTGCTTAGGGCGAGCATGGAGGCCACTTCCTTCACGTCGAACCAGCGCGCTTCGTCAAGCTCGTGATGGTCGACGGTCACCTTCTGCCGCTGGATCTCGGCTTCGTGCATGGTCGCCACGCAGCCGATCATCAGGGATGACGGGAAGGGCCACGGCTGCGACAGCTTGTAGGCCACCTTGTCGTAGTCCAACAGGAGACCAGCTTCCTCGTAGACCTCGCGGAGCACGGCTGCGTGCGCACACATGTGGTCACATGCGCCGATCAGCCACGGACGGCAGCTCTAGAGTCTCTATCAAGCGGGTCAGTGTCAGCGTACCTGCTTCGATGGTCTCTCCCGGTTCCATGAAGCCCGCTAGAAGACTGAATCTGCGCACGTTCACAAGGGGGAATAGAGTGTTGGTTTTGTGCAATGCAGTCACTTGCTTGATGTCTCTCTCTCTCTCGCGCGCGCGCGCGCAGACGGAGGAAGTGAAGGTACCTGCCAGCAGGCCACGACGACTTTCGGCCGAGGAGGCACTTGTCCCTGTTGGAAGACACGACCATGGTGATGATGCACGGGTCCGTGCGCGGATAGTGATCCATCCCGCATCTGTACACCAATGGACACACGATCACAACGCCACAAACCACCGCGCGTCCATCGTGCATGAGTGAGGATCGATCCGGCAATTACGATTGTTGACCGAACGAAGCAAGCGTACCCAGCGTCCTTGTCGTCGTTGCACCGTCGTACGTAGCCGGCCTCGACAGCCTTTGTGGTGGAGCCGCACGACGCGCAGTACCCGTTCTTCTTGTGCCAGTGCAGGAGCGAGCGTGCCTGTTTGGTTGCGCATATGAACGATGTGAGGCGGCTGAAGACGAGGCGACACACATAGAAAGAGAGAGAGAGAGAGAGAGCTACCTGAGCCACAACTCCGCCCTCCCAAGGCGGCAAGTGGGGCACGACCGCTCGTGGCTCCTCAAAGGTCGTTCGCACCTGCAATTCGTTCACGAGCGCACACAACAGAGAATGCGTGAGCCCTCAGACGTCGAAACGAGAGAAGGAATCCGAATCGGCACCTCGAGTTGTGCCTGATGGGCGGTGGCATAGCGCAGGGCTTCCTGCTCGTCGTCGCCCACGATGGGATCGAGGTCGAACGCAAAGACGTTGATCTGATTGTTCTCATCGCTCAGCTGCTCCTGGATCGATCGCTCCGAGTTGGTATCTCGGAGCGACTGGCCCAGGAGGACGACCGTCGACTTGGCAGCGGTGATCGCCGGCAGCACCTGTAGTGGCATGCAATCAAACGCCAAAGCTCGCAGCGTTAGCGATCCGTGTGACCTCCTCAGAGAGCTAATGGTTCGTACCTCTCCCCTCTCCTGCCAAGCGAGAATGGGTCCGAGATGTGTCGGCGGCGTGCGGTGCTCCACCATGGGCCGCAGCTTGTGGAACGCCAAGAATCGCGAGTTGGGGCTCTGATGAGGCAGAGTGTGAGTCACACACACGCACACGCACTCACGCCACAGACTGTTGAGGCAGAGACAGACCTCGTGCAGCGCGTAACGCAGCCATTCCTCGTCCCGGCGGAGGTGGTGCGCGTGGAATCGGTTGAGGCCGTTGATGCCAAAGCCCACGATCTCGTCGTGGTGATGGTGCCGACTCTGCACGTCCGCACCGGCATCCGCGTTGGGCTCCTCGTCGCTGTCGCTCCCGTCGGACTCGTCATCGAGCGTCGGGTCCTCCGTCCCGTCCACCCGCAGGCCCGACCAGCGCTGGAACATGGCCGCTGCATCATCCACCAGCACCACCACCACATCATCGACAGCAAGTTGGCACATACGCCAGCAACCGTGCACGCGCGTGAGCGAGCAAAGGGGACAGAGCGAGGGCGCGGCGTCGTACCGCATGGCCGGTAGGAGGAGAAGGTCGCCGGCGTGTGCGCGCTCGTGGCAGCGAACAGCGACGAGCGCACGCTGGGTGGCAGCAGCCCACAAGCCCCTCGCGCTGTATTTTTCCCCACAGTT
This sequence comes from Acanthamoeba healyi, assembly GCA_000826305.1. Taxonomy (NCBI): domain Eukaryota; phylum Discosea; order Longamoebia; family Acanthamoebidae; genus Acanthamoeba; species Acanthamoeba healyi. Next base: position 6,695 of record CDFA01025964.1, on the reverse strand, counting down.
ATGGAATAAATATATTTAATTAATTCACAAAGTGCCCGAATTGAAAAGAATTAAATATCTTTGCAAAGAAACAGTGAGAGAAGATTGTGTGGTCCCACAAGCGACCCCACGTACCTCTTCGGGCAGCAAACATCGCTCGCTTGTGGTCGCGAAGAGCAGAGGGTTTTTTTGGTGTTTTTTATTTCATTTATTAATTTGTTACCCAAATTATCGCATATTTGGAATACCTGTGCGAAATACGCGTCCAAGATTGGTGTGCGCAAATCTCACGCGGCCGACACGTCTCTCGTCAAAATCGAATTTTAGGGCATTTAGCGTGTGACATCATCGGCAAGAGAGAGAAAGAGACAGCGTTTTGAGAATAGAAGAGAGAAAGATATCCAAAAAAACAAACAATTTTAATTGGGGCCCGAGAGGATGGATCTGTTCAAGCGATACGAGACCGACTTTGTGGAGATCACGAGCAGCGTGGCCGAACGCATAGAGCGAATCCCCTCGCTCTCTGGCAGTACCTACTCCCCTCCCCCGCGCAGCTTCTCTCTTCTCTGGACAGGTCCACCTGTGAGCGCGCTCACGGCTGGTCTCTCTGTGTGTGCGATTTGATGTGATTTTGTGGTGGTGGTGATGTGAAGACGAGAAGCGCGGCGAGATCGAAGAGGCCGAGAATGAAATGCAGGATGCCGAGTCCACAGTGCGTGCCCCTCTTCACCACTGCCGCTGCCAGCAGCAGCTGACTCACATTTGATTTGCTCTCGCTCGTGTGTGTGTGGCGTGGCTGTGTGGCACAGCTGCAATCGATGGGCATGCACGCGCGCAGCCTCGCGCCGGCAGACAAGGACCGCAGCTTGGCCTCCCTGCGACACCACCAGCTCGAGCTGCAGGGCCTCAAGAAGAAGCTCCAGCAAGCCGAACTCGCCTTCACAGTAACTCAACCGCCTTCCTCGCGTGACTGCACGTGCGTGTGCGTGTCGTTGTATGTGTGCGCGTGCTCACATACGCTGTGCACACTTATCAGACGAGCAGCAACAGAGACAGCCTGTTCAACAACGGCGCCGCCACGGAGCTGCACGTGACGTCGATGGACCACCGAGAGCGGCTGATCAAGGTGGTCGAGAAGAACGAGGAGAACAAAGATCGACTCATCGCCTCGCGACAAACGCTTGAACACGTAACACGACTTCCCTCCTCGTGTGAGTGTGCGTGTGTGTGCGAGTGCGTGTGCGTCAGAGCCTGAACGAACGCGCGTGTTGTGTGGGCAACACACAGACGATAGACATTGCTGATGACGTGCTGGAGGAGCTGTCCGACCAGCGAACGCGCATAGAGATGATGCGAGAAAAGTTGCGAGGGCTCAACGCCAAGCTCGACGAGGCGGGCCTCATCATCGGCCGCATGACGCGAAGGATTATCGCCAACAAGTTCTTCCTCCTTCTCATGATCATCGTTCTCATCCTCGTCGCCGGCGCCATCTTCTACATCAAGTTCTTCCCCTGAGACATAACACCTCCTCCTCCTCCTTCTCTCTCTCCTCCCTCTCTTCTTCCCACCTTCCCCTCTGTCCTCTTCTCTCGCGTGGTAGCAATCGGCGCCATGGACGCGACACGCACGACACGAACGCGCCGACAGCACACCACCATCAGCCGTGTGTGACCACCAGAAAATTCGCTGGACCGGTCAATTTTGGGACCAACAGCTCAGCTACACAAACTCAACCTGCGCAGCTGCAAACAACATACACACATTCACCAACCCGACCAACACACCACTTTATACTTCTACTTCTCAACACAAGACATGTCTTCCACCACCGTACAACGCTTCCCACCACAAAGGCGCCCACGCAAAGATTTAATCGTGAACTAAAGTGTGGGGGGGGTGATTGGTGGTGCAGTACGAGTTCAACGTCGCGATGACCTGCGAGGGCTGCGCCAAGGCCGTGCGCACGCTCGTCAGCAAAGTCCCCGGTACATCCCCCCCCAATGTCATTTGTGAATGATTGTGGGGGGGGTGTCAAATGAACCCGAGCTCACGGGCGCGATTCGTTTGTGTGTGTGTGTGTGTTGGCACTGGGGGTGTGAAGGCGTGGAGGAGGTGAACATCGACGTGGCCAAGAAGCAGGTGGTGGTAAAGGGCACCGCCTCGAGCGACGACCTCCTCGCTGCCATCAAGAAGACCGGCAAGGAGACCTCGCTCGTGACCGCCTAAGAAGCGAATACGTGTAAGAGAAGCTTCTCCCTCTTGACCTCGCCGATCTCGGCGATCACCAGGCCCGCGCTGTTGAAGTCGCTCCTGTGCGCATCCCCCAACGTACACTGGTGAGTCTCTGACGTGAACGACATCAGGTAGAGAGAGAGAGAGAGAGACATGTGACCTCACCATATCAACAAACTTGCCTAGTTGTACACAGCACACCCCACGATCGGCTCTCTTTGAGCACAGGCAACGCGCACGCGTTGTCTTGATGGTGTAACAGTATGATGATCATCTTGGTGGTGACAGGTTTGCTGCTTAGGGGAACTGCCTGATGCTGTACGTCTGTCCCTTCTGTGGGTTATCGAAGCTGCACATCCTGAACGGGCACGCCAGCTGCTCGCAGTCCTGAGTCCCATAGTAGCATACACCTGTACACACACGTGATGGTCGTCAGCCAGAACGATCGCTGGAGTCGCTGATGGTGAAGGGCCAGTACCGATGGCTTTGGAGAGCGGCCAGGGCTGGTAGAGCTTGATGGGCGCACCCTGCTCGCTGGTCACCACCAGGTCGTGGACGTAGCCGATCTCGTCCACCCACGCCGACACGAGGGTGGCGTTGGTGGCCCTGAGGGTGGTGAAGTGGTAGCGTCCTCCCAGCGGCACCATCGGGAACAGGCGAATGAATCCCTCGTGGCTCTGCAGACCGCACACCGCGCACGCACACGCTCACGAGTCGGTGTGTTAGTCGTTGCCACAGCGGATGACAGGTGAAGGTGAGTGCGTGTTCACCTGCATCAGCATCTCGTTGACGGTGCCGAGAGCGCCGAGTCCCTCGATGCCAGAGTCAGACACGGAGCAGTAGAGGTTGGTCTTGCACCACTTGCTCAGCGTCGTTCGCCAGTTGGCGAGCAGCGTGGACACGTTGAAGCCTGCCCTCACCGCAGCAGGATAGATCTTAACACTGACGTCAGTGGCTGCAGCTTCATGATCGCCAGTGTGTGGTGGCATTGCACGCTCACCTGTGGGAATGCGTTGCCCTGCCACCAGCTGTCGGTGCTCTGGATCGTGTTCTGGGCCGTCTGCAGAGTGTCCGGGTCGGAGCTAAGCCCGATCGTGCCGGCGGGCCAGAGGACGGAGGTGACGATCGGATTGCCGCCCGGCGGCAGCGGAGCGACGAGGTACGACGCCTGGAAGACCTTGGCGCCGGAGCCGTCAGGCGCCTGCCCTGTGGCGAAGGGCGCCAGGTTATCCACCACGTCCTCGTAGACGAGCGCGCGCTTCATCGCCTCGGCGGCCTTGTCGACCGCGCCCGCCGACTCGAACGACCGCGCCAGCTGGCGCTCGATCGTGACGAGCGTGCTGAAGTGGTAGCGCAGGAAGGAGAGGGTGGTCGTAGGATTGACGTCGTACGCCTGGCCGTCAGCGGTGCTGCCGCACAGCTCGTACGCGCAGTCGTTCATACTGTTGTAGGTGTAGCCGTCGCTGGTCACGTTCTTCTGCAGATAGCACAGCCAGAAGTCGGCCACGCTGGTCATGAACTCGTAGGGAGTCTTCTGGAGCATGCCCACCTCTGCGCTCACACACACGATCGAGATCAGCTCTCATCACGCTCACTCTCAATCTCACGCTCACGCTCACACGCAATGCAACACACATAGCAAGGACTGACCTGTGTTGAGCCAGACGAGGTCGAGCGAGTACATGAAGCGGTGAGCAAAGATGACGGCCGCGAAGACGGCGTCGGAGCGCTGGCCCATATCACCGACGTCCGACGAGATCATGCCCCACGGCCCGATGTGCCCCGTGTAGTGCACGCCGGGACAGCCAAAGTACTCGTCGGCCATCTGCTGGCCCTTGGCCATGAAGTCGATGATGGCGTCAAAGTAGGGCGCCATCACGTCGAGGTGGTTGGACGACGCCACGGCGTAGTAGGGCGACTGGAAGTTGTAGTTGAGGGTGTAGTCACCGCCGAACGGCATCGCATCAGAGGTGATGAACGAACCAAACAGGCCAGGCGCTGTCGAGCACGATGATGATGACGATTCAGATAGGAGCTAAATTGCAATGACGATGAAGACGAGCAAGGTGCTGGGATGGTTCGTACCGACTGCACCCTTCTTGGAGATTAGCCCAAGGATGTACTGCGAGCCATACCAGTAGCCCATAGTTTGCGGGTCATCGGGCCACAGGATAGACGAAGCGTTCCAGTAGTTAAGCCAGTGGTCCTGCGTGCTGCGAACTTGGCGTGAGCACGCTCTAGATCGTGCCTTATGGCTCAGTGAGTGCTGTACGTACCTAGCCAAGGTGCCTGCGATAGTGGCGGGAGTCTGCAGGTGGAGGGCGAGAGTGGCCTCGCTGAGCGGGTCGATGTTCTGGCCCATCGCGTCGGCATTGCTCGCCACCTGTACAAGTGTGTCGTTGATGTCAGTCATCAAACGCTTGCTCTGTGACGTAGAGCACGAGATGCACACGTACGTATGTCAGGAGATAAAGGACTTGGCCGTTTGTGGGCAACTCGATGTTGAGCTCCACTGAGTCGGCGAGCACGATAACACTCGATGGCGAAAGGGTCGTTCCATTGTCCCACATCAGCCTGGTTGCATGCATGCGTCCAATGATGAGACAGAGCGCACGCACCAACTGGGCCGGCACCGATCAAGACAGATTGCCAAGAGGAAGAGCCCTGGTTCGTACCGTGTGGCGATCACGGCGGTGTTGAGGAAGGGCTGCGGGGCTCTGGACTTGGGCAGGAGCTGGAAGCGGTTGCCGTTGGTCCGCGTCACGTACACGCAGTCAACCTCTGCGGCCACCTTGTCTCCCAGACGGAGCTCATCGGCCTTGTCTCTGAGCACACACGCACGCAATCCATGTCAGTGATCAGGATTCCACCTCCCTTCACTGCCAGGCCAGCAGACGCACTTGCTCCTGACGTTGGTGCCGTCGGCAAGGACGTAGCCGGTCGACGACGGCAGAGAGCCACCGGTCGGCAGCCACACACGCACGCTCGCCTTGGTAGACTTCATGTACGCGGCCGGGGCGGTGAAGGTCAGGGCGGTGACCATGAGGTTGGTGTCGCGCGCCACGAACGACCTCGACTGGACCTCGAGGTTGGTCGCCGGCGGGCCGCCATTCTGGCTCGTCCACACCGACGCGTTGCCCATCCACTGCTGGGCCTTGAACTGGAGGGGACCTGCGAGCAGAGCGGGCACCGCGACAGTGACGCCGCCCACCTGGCGCACGCCGCCGTCGCCGTAGCCGGCGTGGGTGAAGCCCGAGATGGGAGCGGTCCAGAAGTCGTTCTTGGAGAGGTAGAAGGTCAACTGATCGCCCCACGACGAGCTGCCCAGCACCACGCCCAACGCGCCGCCGTTGCCCATGAGCGGGCCGTCGGGCACGGAGGACAGATGTGGATCGATGACCGGCGGAGCGGTCCAGGTGGGGACGATTTCCCACACAGGGCTGCGCGGTACATCAACGACGGCAGCGACGCTGGCGGTGAGCGATGATAGCGCGATGAGAAGGACGGCAGCCCATAGCGTCAGGTATTTCGACGTTGCCCGTCTCGCCCTCGAGTCCATGGCCTGAGTCAGAGCTTTAGACGCTGAAGCGAAAAGACAGGCGAACCAAACAAGGAAAAGAAGCAGCCATCTTGACGTCAACTTTGCATTGAAGATCGATATAGAGATAAGCTGGTTTCATGGTGTAGTGGTATCACGTCTGCCTCACACGCAGTAGGTCCTGGGTTCGAACCCCAGTGGAACCAATCTTTTTCCTGTTCCTCAATCTTTATTTTGTTTTACGATCCACTCGAGCACTCAAGCTGACTTTCGAGATTTTTCACCACCCAGGATTCCTGTGGCTGCGACCAAGGTCTGTGGCGCCAGCGGCCAAGTCGTACACAAAAAGAAAGGAGCAACTCGAAGGCCTTTGCAAGGAACAAGCAAGTGTGGGCCTTGAGGAGTGCGCGCTAATCGCCCAATAGGACCACAAGCTGAACCCATAAAACCAAAAGGCGAATGTGGGACTCGCAGCGGTTGGTCGCGTGTGCCGTGATAAAGGTGATGCGCAACCGGCCACTCACCATCCTCCGATCACACATCAAGTCTTGCAGGGAAAAAGGAGGTGTTCGATGACCGGGGCCAATTGGCCAGGGCCGAGGGATCGCTCACTGCGCCTTTCGCCTGGTGCCAAGGGCCCATTCTTTCGTTCCAGCCATCTGCAGTACACACAACAAGGCATGCAGAAGCACTATGGCATCCACGTCCTCTTCGGCGTCCAGCTGACCCTAACTCTCGTAAGCTCGTCTCTCCTCTCTTCTTCGCCTTCATTCTTTTGATCGAGGTTACAGCAACAAGGTTGACCTGATCTTTGGTCCTCTCTTTCCCTCTCTCTCTCTCTCTCAAGACCTTCTTGGTCGGGATGAGTTGTCTCTCCTACATAGACTCCCTGGGCCTCGCCTACCCCTGCGCCGTGGCATCGGTCATCTGCTTCCTCCTGTACGCA
>CDFA01025962.1:0-10261 GCA_000826305.1 Acanthamoeba healyi | reverse complement strand
TGATTATCGTGGACAGGATCTGCAAGCGCCAGAGCGACAGCAGCTGTCGTACGTGCGGTGCCACAAGGATCCCTACGCCTTCCGCGTCGGTCGCTTGCAGACCGGCCAGTGTACACGCTCCTCTGATCCCTACTCCAGGCCCGAGCCATGTTTGTCGTAGTCGTCTGATCATCCTGCGTGTGTGCGTGCTAGTGCCTCCGTTTACATACAAGCTGGACAAGGACGGTACGATGAAGCGCGGGAGCAAGCCGGCGTTTCGTGCAGCACAGTGGTCTCCGGCTGGATGCGCCGTTCACGGAGGGTGAGTCGATGTGTGCTGCTTTTGAGAGGCCTGTGTCAGCCGTTTTCACTCACGCACACGCGCGCGGATGATGACCGTCCACAGACACCTCCTCGCTGCCAGCACCATCGACGACCGCCTTTCCATCTTCCGGCCGCCAAACAACCGTCTCATGTCCGAATGGGTTGAGGTCCGTCGCTCACACATGCACCACCCCACGCCACACGCGTGACTGCCCAAGCAGCGCTGCTCCAGCTGACTCTCTTCATGGCCGTCCTAAGGTTGCGTGTGTCTCTGATCTTCTCCACCAACACCTGACAAGCCAAGACTTCAACGTCACCGAGACGGTTCGCCTTACTCCCGCCCAACAGTTCAAACCACGTTCACCCACTCACGCACGCAACCTGTTGCTGCAGATCACGACGGAAGAGGCCATCCGGCGTCTGGAGCTGCTTTCGACCATCAGTACGCCGGCAGTCCTTCACTTGTGTACAAGCACAAGTTTAGCTCCTGACCGATCCCCTTCCACATGCAGGCCTCGACTGGAGTCCCGTGCTTCGACCGTCGGTGCCCAGCTCCAACTCGCAATACAGAGACGCTAAATCTCGAGTCTTGCTCGCACAGGGCGGCAAGCGGAGGGTTTCCATTTGGCAGTACTACCTCCCCGACCTTGCAGACGAGAGGGACAGGTACACTCCTACACTTGCTCTCCACCCTCCCTTTCTCACAGCGCACCAAGCACTCACGCTCGCGAGTGGTCGCGACGGTGCACTCGCTGGCCCCACTCCCACCACCCTCCCAGCGTGGACTACAGTTTCGAACAGGTGAGCTCGTTTGAAGCACACGAGGACTGGACCACCGCCGTGTCTTGGCACCCACGTACGTTTGTGTCTGTGTCAGTGTCAGTGTCCATCGCCACGTGTGCGAGCTGCAACTCACCACTGCTGTGGACATGGTCTTCTCACGTTTTGCAGACAAACGACCGCCGATGTCCGGCAGTCCCTGGTTGGTCACGGGCAGCACGGACGGATCCGTGCGCCTGTGGGAACTGGTAGAGGAACATGCACAGGTGCGCAACCCCGCGTCCGCGTTCTTGGGGGGGAGGGGGGCAGGAGAGACAGAAACAGAAATGCCGATCAGGAGCTGAGAGATCAGAACGCGTGTGTGCTTGCCGGTGTGTGCTCACCATGCAACGGCCTGTCACCGTCATCCCAGGCCTCCGCGGAAGGCCAAGACCAAACTAGGGAACAACAGGGCGTCACTGTCAAGCTACTGAACCAGATATGCGCGCCGGATCGCTACGCCGTGTACACCATCACGTGGGCGCAGACCAAGGTAACGCAATCACACTCTGCCCTCGTAGCGCGCGACCTGGGTTGACTGACTGGCTGGCCCCAACTCCCCAACTCCTCTCGATTTCGATCCGCAGACCCAGAACATAGTGATCTATGGCAAGGGCTTCGGTGTGGGCGTGGCTTTCCTGGATGAGGCCGGGCAAACCCTGAAGAGCATCGAGCACCTCGACATGCACACCAAGAGCATCACAGGTACAACCGACCATCACCCCAGCCACACACAACCAATGCAAGGCTTGACCGGTGCTCCTTGTGGGGGGAATGTTGTCGCTCGCAGGGATCACCTGGCACAATGATGTCTTGATGACGTGCAGCATCGACGGATACATCAAGAGCTGGCGGGTGTTTAGGGACGAAGAGGAGCTCAAGGTCAAGACGGAGAACACGGAGAACAAGTACACCGCTTTCACAAAGCCCTCCCCTTATTGGTTCCACTCTGATTTCTCTCCTGCCTCTTCAGGACGTTGTCGCTTGCCTACGGCGAGGAGCTGCAGGAGATGGAGATTATCCCCGTTCGTGAGGAAGTCGCGTCCATGCCGACCGAAATCGTATGTTGCTCCCGTCGCCACACCACCGACCCGGTGGTTGCAGGTGTGCGCTCTCAACAAACCGCTTTGATCGCCCTCAGGAATTGATCGACATGCTCGACCGGCAAACAACCGCCCCCATGCTGCAGATGGGCGCCGGGGGTGACTACCCGCGTAGGGATAGGGAAGTCGTGCCGCCTCCGTCCCTCAACTGCCTGCCTGAGCATCCGCTAGTCAAGCTCCAGTTCATCGTTAACGGTACGAGAGAGCTTCTGCATACGTGAGAGTTGGCCTTGTGAGCTCACGCTTCTCGCCGGTGTATGAACTTAGTGGCTGGCGACAGCGGTGCCTTTGGCCTGGGCTTGTCGCCCTCGTCGCTTTACGTTGCCTGCGTCATTCAGTACGTGCTCCCTTGCGCGCTCTGATATCCATGCATGCGCGACACTGCTCACGCTCAGGCTCATCTCTCCTCCCCTTAGAACGGCAGCCAATCCAGACAAGATGTTCTCCAAACGCACGCCAGGCGGCAAGCTGATCTTTTACTGTATAGACGACAAGGAAGAGACCCTACAGCACGCGGTCGAGACCATACTCAGTGCGTAGCCTCGACCTTACGTTCAACTGACTTCGTGTGGGGCCTGCGTGCCGCAGAGGTAACGCCATCCATACTGACTGTGTCGCGCGTCGGCTACTAGGAGAGGAACCGCCATGCTCTCTGTGGGACGTTCTCAAGATCCTAAACGAAAGAGATGACGATCACCGGATCTACCTCCACCTCACCGCACAACTCGAGGCGGCCTTCTACAAGTCCACGGGGTAGGTTGACTTCAACGCCAGTCCTGCCCACCGTCCAATGCTTATGTGACATTCGTGCGTGCCTCCAGCGAGGGCGATCTATCCGAAGTGGACGCGCTGGCGGCGAAGCTCGGCAAGCTCAAGGCGCTAAAGGTCGCCAACGTGCTGCACATGAACGTGAAGAAGGTGCTCACCGACCCTCACACTGATGCAATGTTCTCGCGTACGCCTTTTATTTCGATCGTTGACATTCGCTGTGATGTGCTGTTGTATCACTTTGCCGGCCGGCCTCTGTGCCTGTAGGACTTCCCTCCCGATAGCGGGCTCGAGGCGATGTTGGAGACGGCGCGAGCGAGGAACGAGCACGAGATACGTCAGCTGTGGGTGTGGAGCATCCTGAATGAGTTCTACGTGCACCACGCCAAGAACGGTAACGCTTCTACCTCAAGGTGTTGTATGCGCAACCGTTCGTTCGCTCACTGCATGTGTGCACTGTGGCGTGTTGAAACTCAGGCGAGAACGTGGCTCTTCAGATCTCACCACGCGAACGAACTTCCATCCTGCTGATGTGCGACTGGATAGTGGCACACTTTACCAACGTGCCGCCTCCGTTCCATTCGCTGGCCCTCGCGCTCTACCGCTTCTTCTCCTCTGTGCCCTCGACACTGCCCGCGCTTCCATCTCCTCCGGAGGCCACAACGCCACGCCTCCACCTTACACCAGTTGATGCAGAGGACGAGGGCGATGCCAACCCGAGAGCGGCGAAGAGAGGCCGCACCAGCAAGGCCGCAAAGGAGAGCGCGGCATCGCTGCTGCCGCCGCCGGTGGAGGAGAACGCCGACGCGAGACAGCGCAGAGCCGAAGCCAGGCGGAGGGAATTAGAGGAGGACCGGCAGCGAGAGCGGGCGCTCGTGCTCGAGTACGCATCCGAGGAAGAGCGGATCGACCTCCTCACTCGCCTGACAAGTGAAACGCCAGCGGGTAAGTGACCACCAACCCTCCTTACTTGAATCGGAACATGTGCCAGTGTGCGCGGTCGCCCCGCTCAAACCCTTCCTGCGTCGACGCGCAGGCGCTCCTCCGCCAGCACTGTCGGCGCGCGAGCGATGCCCCATCTGTGGTGACGTTGTTTCCTTCAACTCAACCGCCAACGAGGCCTGCGCCCACGGCCACGGGCTACGTACGTTGCCCCCGCCCGCCACCCGCGCTTCAGCCACCGTCGTGCCTACGGCCGTAGCTCACGGGATTCCTGCTTAACACGACGGCACCTAGCTCGATGTATGCGCACCATGTTGCTGCTGGATCGTGCCGGAGCGTGGAAATGCCCGACCTGTGGTGGCAAGGTACCTCGCCGACCTTCAGCTCAAGATGGCCACGGCTGTTGATGGGGACTGACTCACTCTCTCGCTCGCTCTCCGGCTACCATCGACCGGTCCACACACACACACACACACACAACAGGCCCAACAGCTGACACCGCACTCCTTCCCCTGGCTACAAACGAGCCCGGCCATGACGAGCTGCTGCCCCATGTGTGACTCCCTCGTCGCTCGCTCTCTCTGAGCGCTGCCCCCGACTCCCTCGTCTCGCTGCACCGCGGCCTCGCGCACTTTCCACGTCGTCGCTCGACCACCTGCTGTTCTTTCTTTGGGGTTCGTTGCTTCTCTCGCGAGAGAACGGTAGCACCCTAGTGGCTGATTCGGAGGCGTTTAATGAACTGATCTATTCCTGACACTGGAGCGAGTGCTGCCATTGGTTGTTGCAGGTTACCTCAAAAGTTATCGCCGGTGGGCACTCCTGGGTTCCCCGGTGTACCTCACAACAGGCAAGCTACAAAGGCAAGTTTCACCAACAGCTTCCGGTGGCTATCCAGGCAGACCAGCTCGAAAGCGGTCTGCTTAGTGCCACGAAGGCTTGCAAGTTCACTCCCCCTCGTGCCCATGTCCAAGACCAACGAACTGCCGAAACTGCGCGTAGGTCCTATAGCAGCGTACAGGACCAGAGAAGAGAGGGCATCGTCGCATCCCTCATCAACGTAGCAGCAGCAGTAGTAGTACATCGGACGGACGATGCAGCGGAAGAATAGCAACGATGGTTTCTATCGATTGGGCAAAGATCAGGCCAAGAAGGAGATCAAAAACTGGTACGTGGCGTGTACGGCTCTATCCAATCGTCCTGTTCATGCGCCGTGGCGTTCGTGCGCTTTATCGTGTGGTTTGGAGTGACTCGGGATGATAAGATTTGGGTCATCCACGGAACACGCTACAATCAAAACTCGCTTTCATCCTGCACACGCAACACACAGCCCTCTTCCCATAGTTCTCTTCTCCCTTTTGTCTTTGTGCGCGCCAAATCTATTTAGATTGTTCCTTTTCTTGATTACCGGGTGAGAGCGGTGATGGTGATGTCCAACGACCTCACCCCTCTATCTCTCCTTTGTCCATCCCATCTCATCATCTGTTTTCCACATCACCAATAACATCATGAGATAGCGGGCCTCTATTGATTCTTTGAGAAGCTCTTCTCGAACACGTTTCTGGTGCCTCACTAACACAACTATCGACGCCGAACCACAGGCTCAAGCAGACGTTCAAGCTGACCAAGGGCAGCACGGTGGCGCGCGCGTTCGTGTTTCACCGGTACCAGCAGTTCTGCATCGACATGCGGATCGAGAGCACCAGCCAGTCGGCCTTTGGCCGCATCCTCAAAGATGTTTTCCCCAACGTACGCCCTGCCCACCGCGCCGCGGCCTTGCATCGCGGTGCGTGCCGTGATCATCCACGCAAACACCGCGCGGTTTCTGCGGACATGAACCGGGCCTTTATTTCATTGGCTTCGAAAAAAATTAATACCGGGCAATTAAGCCTCGGCGGCTTTGCTGACGTGTGCGGGGTGTTTGTGGCGTGTTTGTAGCTGGACCAGCGACGCCTGGGCCCGCGCAACAGCAACAAGATGCACTACCTACACCTGGGGCTGGTGAATCCGGCGACCGCCGGCCATACGCATCGGACGTGCAGCAGCGGGCCGCCTTCGCCTCGATCTTCGCCCCATTCTTCGCCCGAGTCCTCGCCGACATCTATTAGCCGACAGGAGGGCGACGTCGACGCCGTGATCATAGCCTTGTCCACGGCTGATGGCGTGCGTACCCACCCAGGACAGGCCGCCAACACCGTTGCACAGTCGTCGATGCCGCAGGGCGCCGGCGAGCTTAAGTCTGAGGCAGTCAATCACCTCGACTTCTTGTCGGCGCCACCGACCTCGTCTTCTTCCCCCGACACGAGTCCTCGACGATCAGATCCACCCACACTCGACCTTCTTTCGCATCAACTAGAGTCCATCGACCTCACGTCGTTCGGTGTCCCAGCTGGCGCCCATGATCGCGAACAGACTCAGCCCATTGTCGGGGTGCCATACGATCCCTGGGTGCTCCTCCCGTTCCAGGCATCGGCACAGCTGCTAGAGGGACGATTCGTAAAACACCCTTGTCTGCTCGAGCTGGCCCGCTTCGTCGATGTGTTCGTGGGCACCGGATCAGTGGATGACTTCGCGCGCCTCGAAGCCGAGATCAAAGCCGCCTTCACGCAGAACAGCACCGGTAGCGTTCGGACCTAACCTCTAGAACTCGCAACTCTCGTTTTCGTTCTGCTCACCATACTGTTACACAGACGTGAGCATGCATCACGCCATGATCGTGCTTGCCTGGTGGACGAGGCTTTTGTACGTCGACGAAGACGAAGCCAGAGGCCGAGCGGCCGAACTCCTCGGCTCGGTAGTCTTTGCCTCCGCACGCTCTCCGCTGAACTTCCCCGCCTCCGAACTGTTCCACTCCTGTAGATTCGTACGTCTTCTCTCTCTCTCTCTCTCTCTATGCTCTTAGCCCACACAGCTTGGGCCCCAATACGCCTTAAACCTGATAGACGCAATTGATCAATCAGGTAACCTGCGCCGCTCCGCTCATGCCCAACGTGCATGCGCTACAAACGGAGCTCAACCGCTGTGGGCCGTCCTCGCTTTCGCACACCGTGGTCAAGGTCATCTTCCACGCCACCCAGATGCTCTCCCTACTTAGTTCGTGCGAAGTGTTACAATCAGCGGAGCTGCTGATCCATGAGGTAACGAACAACGAACCCCCACTCCCACTTCTGATCACCGAATGTCTGGTCAGTTGCGTCCCAACCCCATCGCTGACATGTACGCATTCCCCCAGTTGATGTCTGCCAGCACACCTCTGCTCCTGGTCTGCCTTCACGAGCTGCATTGTCGAGGCATGCTCGAGATGGTTGTCAATGTACTACTCCGTCTTCGTCAACAGAGCGCGGACGCGCTGTTCCCTATCCCCTTTTTGCTGGAGGTACCGCCGGCCAGTCTCCCGCTCTTGTAGTGTTTGTCACCGAGTTTCTCTGTAGCGCACACGACTAACGGGTTGCCCGTGTGCAGAGAGTGGAGCGCTTCAAAGGGGTGCACTGGCGTTTGCACTGCGCCATGGAGCAAGCAGCTCATTACCTTGCTGCCGACCTACCACAGCCTCATGACGAGCTGTTCGCTCCTTCGGCGGCCCCCCAGCCGACATTTGCCTACGTGCCCAAGATCGAGCAACAACACGACAGCGACGATCACCGCCTCTACTCCAATCCGTCGTCTCCTTTCCCATCCGCCGATCCGCCACCTCTGCTGCGCGTTGCCGCTTCTGCTTCGTGCCACACGGCCCCAACGTCCTCGTTCGCGCCCCACTTTGGCCATCAACCACACTTCATGTCCAGCCCATCGCCATCGTCTTCGCCGTCGCTGTTCGGCTTCTCTCCAGCACCCGTCGTCCAACCACMGCCCTACCATCCGTTGTATCAGCACCACCCGCACATCCCGATCTACCACCATCAACTCGCCCCCCCTCCTCCTCCTCCCTACTCTCAACACCACCAACAGCCTGTTCTCCACCATCCAGCCGTCCACCACTACCCCGCCTACGCTCCACGGCCAGCGCCGCCGTCGTTGGCTGTTCTTCCACGACCGCCGTCGAGCTCGTTGCCCGCGCCACCACAGTGGGCCGAGCCGCATCTCGGTCCGGAGTGATAAGATTCTAGCCTCCAACCCCTTTGTGAAGCAATAGAATGTACTTGTACTGCGAGCTGTGAGACGATGATGTGTCGAGCGGGACGAAGGTATCTTCTTTATGACCCAAATGGAGAGTGTAAGGACGAGAGTTTGTGAGTGTGACTGGCGATGAAGGCTTGAGATGCATATGCGGCCAGGCGTGAACACAGCCCCGAACGGTGCTGCACCATCTGGATAGTGTAGGGAAGGAGGGACAGTGCTGGTGAGCTTTTCCTCATCATATGCAGCAGAGGAAGAGGCGCGTACCTGGCGCATGCGATCCACGAGCGCTCGTGCATTGTCCTGATCGTCAGAATATAGAACATGGACAGCCGCGTTCAGCATGTTCCAGCTGTCGAGTTGGTGTAGACACACAGCCATAACGCCAGGCGACCCTATGTCTACTAGCTGCAGTGGAGTGGAGTCAGTCGCACGCTCCCTCTGAGGGAGCTGAAGAGTGGAGGTGGGGTGCCAGCGCTGTACCGCTCGTGCGAGCAAACGCGCATAGTTGGCTGTGTGCCCTTGTGGAGGCTCGAGTGCTCGCTGAGTGCAGAGGACGACTTGCGCCATCGACTTAGTGAGCACTGTCCAGATGTCTGACTCGACGACACGCTGGCACTGAGCAAGCATGTCTTCGAGCTGCCGCTGCGCTTCTAGGCTGCCAAGTCGAGGGTGAACCGCCTGCTCTGTGCATTCACGAAGCAATGCGTGCACTGCAGCGTAGCAGTAGCTGCGGATAGCTCGAGGGAAGAGGAGCATGTAGTTCAAGATGGCGCAGCAGTCTCGATTGCCTTGCTCCAAGTCCCATGCGAGCAAACGCTGCCACCAGGCGACAACGAACAGACAATCATAGATAGTTGGATCTGCACACTCCAAACACATGATCAGATTCCTCCAAATGCATTGTCTTCATCATCACAGGACCAACGTAATCGTACCGTTGGGGTTGAGGAGAAGAGCGTCAATGAAGAAAGGGCGCAGAGACTCGATCATGCTCGAGTCGCCCCTGTGCATGAACAGCTCTAACGATCGACGTGCACAAACCAAGGCTTAGGTTACGCTCACTCACAAACCTGCGATGCGTACGAGAGACGAACCCATGGCTTCCACTAATGTGGCGACGTGCCGTGTTGTTGGCGAGGCAGTCATGTCAATCATGGCCCTGGCGGGCAACGCCGTCCACGGATGCGGTGCGCTGGCGGAGGGGAGGACGGTCCCCTGATACGCCCACTCCGTGTCTGGAACCGTAATAGGCAACCACGGCCATCATAATCGTCAGGCATCAACAGCCCTTGGTCGGTGGTGGGCGCCATATGGCCTAGCAGACCCTGCGGCCATGAGGGCGGGTCCGGTAGGCTGCTGCTGCTATGGCAGCTAGGCTGATGAGACGTTCGTGTAGGAGAGGTAGAGGCTATCGGAGTTGTGGCGGAGAGAGGAGTGCATGTGGCTCCGGGTGTGGAAGGCGGGGTGGAGCTGTTCGACCCTGCAATCATCAGAGTGGTGCACCCGTACGACGTCGGTGTAGGCGGCGACACACTCGCGAGGGCCGTCGTCGCCTTGGTGTGTAACGGTGGGCAAGCAAATTGCTTCTCTCTCGATTGCGTTGTCACCTCCTTCTGGCATCGTCGTCTGACGCTCGGGCTGGGGCTTGACACTGGAGACGAGGAGGTGAAGCGCATGTTGTTGTAGTGCATCTTGTTGACCGTGCGCTTGCCCAAGCGTCGGGACTTTATCTGCAAGAGGACAGGACGAATCGTTACGCAACATTTTTGACCCCGACCAGTGGTTACTCCGGTGGTGGACAAGGGAAGGAGGGAGAACAGAACGACTACGGGTTGCTCGAGAGAGAGAGAGAGAGGAGAAAGGATGAGGTACCTGGGGGAACATCTTTTTGATGAGCCTGCCAAAGCCCGACGAAGATGTGCTCTCGATGTTTGATTCGGCGCACATGGTCTTGTACCGGCTGAAGAGCTCCTCGCGCGCCACCGTACATCCCTCCTCCTCGACCACAGTGGCGAGCAGCCTGCGTGCGTACGCCAAGACGGGTTAGGTGAGTGGCGCACGAATCTTCATACGAAGCTGCTAGATGGCGCACCACGCCGTCACCAAAGGCTTAGCCTGATGCTTGTCCTTGGCGAAGAACGCCTTTTCCTCCATGCTTCTGAAAGATTCGATCGATGAGTGCCACAGATGCCTCTAGTGCTGTGTCCGGG
>CDFA01025961.1:13525-60356 GCA_000826305.1 Acanthamoeba healyi | reverse complement strand
ACCCAATCCAAAGGCTCGGACGAGTTCGAGGAGGTGGACATTCAGAAGCCCAAGCCCGCTGAAGAGTCTGAGCCCAAGGAGTAAATTATTGTTTAATCGACTGCCCTGCTTCTGTTTTGAACATACATACCCTCTCTACTAAATCCTCCCCTGCTCACGCGACTTTTTGATGCTCTTGAGGTTTTCTATTTGCATTTACTACACAGGCGGGGGGCAGTGAGATGAAGCCGTCTTCGTAGATCCATCTCGCTTCCCCCCCTCTTCACTTGCAATCTCTTCGTTACTCCTGCACAGCGTAGGCCACCATCGTGTCCACTTGATGGATCTGGAATAGCAAAACAAAAAACAAAAGTTAGCAAACGCCAGAAATCAGACGCGCGAGACTGGGACGTGCCTTGGTGGAGAAAGAGCGCAGCCGCACAACCTGCGAGTTGGCGATGTACTTGGGGTCCGACTCTTCCCACGCAAGAGGGGTAGTGACCTTGTTGTCGGCGTAGACAAGCAGATCAAAAGAGCAAGGACCGTCCAGCAGCGGCAGGAAGGTAACGCTGGCGCAGATCTGACGAATGATCGCCTGAATCTCGCCCATGATCTCCTTCTCGGGCTTATCCTTCGCCTCCCTGCATGCGGGCGTAAGCAAGCGGTCTGCAATGAGGCTGGCTCGGCGAACGAGGTCCAAGGACGTACCCTTCCTGCGGCAGATCAGTGATGATGTCAAACACCCACCGCTCGACCGTGTCATTGGTGTCGATGTTGGTGATTACGACCACGAGCTTCTCCACGGTGCCAGTCATAAGCCACTCTGTGCAAGAGACAACAGGTGTTGGTCGTGTTGCTCGCCTCTCTGCGAGGACCAGCTGCGCGTACCCTTCAGCTGTTTGAGGACGTTGTTGAGGTAGTTCTTCAGACCATCTTCCTTCGTGACCAGCATGCCGAGCCCATACTTCTCGACGCGTGTGAAGGTCTCCGGCGGATAGATGCCCCGCTGGTAGAGGATGCTAAAATGGTGGTGGATTAGAGAGCGAAAATCGCAACGCTGTGAAGTGCAGGAACGGGATGGAGCTCACCTGTTGATGCTGTAGCCGAAGAATTCGGCAACGATTTGTGCCGAGCCCTTGATGGTGATTATGTTCCTGTTTGCTTGCGACTGCGAGAAGAGCAGGCTTTGTAAGTGATCATATGAAAGCAAGGCTTTTTAGACGCATAGGCCAGAGTTCTTGTACCATCTCGAGTTGCGATTGTGTTTGCTGCGCTGTGGCGAGCCAGCAACAAGTTGTCCTTCGCTTTCGCGCCAAAATCAGTCCGTTACAAAAGAATTTTTGTATTTTTCTGAGCAGCGTCCGCCACAAAATTACACGACGCGATTGTTTCGACCAAGAGAGCACGCTGCGGTCGAGAAGCGAGAGAGCAGAGGGATGCTGAGCTATTCGATTAGGATAACCGGTGGTCACTAAACCCTAAGGACATTCCTACCCACCCAGATCTCCAACCATCCTCCACGACCCCACCATACCCCGGCACGCATCCCCTTGCCCTTGGCGGCCCGTGTGCAGCAGTCCCCCAAGCCCCGCCCGTCCCAGTCCCGCCCTGCGTCGCCCGTCCACTGCCTGATCCCTCTCGCCCATCCCGTCCTGCCCGCCCTGTGTCAAGTACCCGCCCAGATGACCCGTCGTCAGGCCAGGAAGAGCTCGACGTATCGCGAGCCCAGGTAGCCCCGATTCTTCTCCCGCAGCGCCCTATAACCCTCCTCGGCCTGCTTGAACGACACCCATGCCTCCCCCGTGCTAAAACCCGCTTGATCCCTCCCCAACTGACAGCAGGGGAAAAGTAGGTTCCTGATCAGTACAAAGACGCTCCCCACCGCCAATGTCGCTGCGAAGAGCAAAGGTGCTGAGGAGGCGCGTACCTGAACAGACTCTGGGATGATGTCGTAGCCAGCAAAGAAGTCGATGATCTCTCGAGGCGACGTTCGGTATGGTACGCCTGGAAGAGGAGCGCCGATGAGCATCACAGACGAGAACGGGAGAACAATGTCACGAGTAAATGAAAAGAGTGAAGGCGTACCTCGAACTCGAACGGTGACGCCCTTGGACGCATCGCCAGAAGCACCGGGAGGAGCGCCGGAGGCTCCCTGCGCCGGGTAAGCGCCGCTCAATTGAGTTGCTGGCATGTTGAGAGTCGTAGTTGTTCCGTAATGAGGCGTCTGGCCCGGGGGCGTGGGGTGAGCAGGATAAGCTGCCGTGGTGGCTGCCGGTGCGGCCGTATTCCAGCCCGAGGCAGCTGCCTGCTGCATCATCATGGCTAGCTGAGATTGACCGGTCGGGGCCCCGTGAGTGCGAGCCTGCGCTTGCGCCGCCTGTTGGCTTAGGGCGGACGTGAGCTGAAGGAGAGCGATGGTGGGATCCACTCCTGGTGCAGCAAGAGGGCCGCCCACCCCGGTTCCCATGGGAGGCATATTGCCGTGCGCCATCGGGTTGTAGCCGCCCGCGTTGTAGCCACCCGCATTGTAGCCTCCAGTGTTGTACCCTCCCGGAGCGTTGTAGCCCCCCGTAGGATTTCCGTAACCAACGGGCGGCGCGGCGTACTGTACTGGCGGATAGCCGTAGGAGGGACCGCCAGGGCCGGGCATATGGCCAAGATCCGGTCCAGAGTAGTGGTGTTGCATGTGCGGAGGGTGCTGGTGGTCGTTGTAGGAGGACGGGCCGTGGTTCTGGTGATGGTAGCGGCTGGGAGGCTCGGACTGCGGCAAAGACGCCATGAGTTCCTGCCTCGACGACGCGAAGATCTCCACATAGCGACTGCCCATGTGCTGGCGATTCTTGGACATGGCGTTTTCCCACTGCGACTCATTGTCGAACTCCGCGAAGGCGTCGCCCGATGGTCGACCAGAGCTGGTGAGTGTGATGTGGACGCGGCGTGCGGGCATTGGCGCAAACCAGTTCGCGATCTCCTCCTCCGTGGCACTGAATGGGAGGCCGCGCAAGCGCACCACCCAGTCGCCGCCCTCGGTACCGGGAGGACCACTCGGGGGACCACCATGACCGCCACGGTCTGGAGATATCGGACGCACACGCTGTTAGCATGAAGGACAAACATCTACGACCACGTATTATTGCATGTCAAGGACGCACCAGATCCGTGATCGTGGCCACGACCATAGCTGACCCGCTGTTGAAGGTCGCGAGTAGTCTGATGGCGGCGCATTACGTTGACCAGCTCCGTCTTGCTGCTGCGGAAGAGTTCGATGTATCGCGAGCCCAATTGATCCCGGTGTCTCTCCAACGCTCGCCTACCGTCTTCCTCCGACCCGAACTGGACGTAGCCTTCGCCTGTCACCCGTCCATCGGAACCCTTGCAGATGAGGACGCCACCGTCGAGCACATGCACGCCCGCCTGCTCGAAGAAGGCGACGATTTCGCCCTCGGTGACCCTGAACGGAAGACCGCGCATGCGAACTACGGCCGCGCACTGGAGATCGTCTTCGCTCGTTGTGTTGGGCGTTGTTGGCGAGTTCCCAGGTCCCGCGGTTGAGAGCCCTCGCGCAAGCATCTGTGCCTTTTCCATGTCGGACTGGGGACAAGCAAACACTTCAATGTATCGCTGGCCCATTCTTTCCTTGTCCTTGGCAAGAGCCTTGGTGAAGTCTTCCTCGCTATCAAAGTGGGCGTAGCCCTCGCCTAATGAAAAGCGATGATTTACACCTTTTGTTTTTTTACATACGCTTAAAAAAAAAACTGTGCAGAGGGTGTACCTGCTGGGCGACCGTTTGGCGAGAGCGCGATGAGAATGGAGGGCAGGCCATCTTTCCCATCAGGGGCGAACTTCAACCCTTGGAAGAAGCTCTTGATGTCGTCCTCGGTGGCCTGCCAAGGAAGTCCTCGCAGCCTAACAACGAACTCACTTGTACTGAATAATATAGCCACATGTAAGCCCAATGAACAATGGACCAGCGTTTAGCGTGGGCGTACCTCATGAAGCCGACTCACAAACTCTTCTTGATCTTTGGCCTCTTGGGCGACGATTATTTTATGGCGAATTTTTCTTTTTCATTTCCCTCGCTTTTTCGAGGCGGACTTGCTAGGCGGCACGATATTTCTAGGAAGGCAAGGGCTCCGCGCAGTTTGCCGGCGAGCAAAGCAGCGTGCGCATCTGTTCATCTCCTCTCCAATTAGCCCTCCTTAAATCCCCCTCCTCCTCTTGCATCTTTCCGAGCATGGCCTCCAGGAATTTCTCTCGCCTCGGGTTCTCCTCCCAGATCACCGCCCCCGCCCGCCTCACTCTGCCTCTTCGATCGAGGGCCGATTTCTCTCGCACGCTGCCGTGCGGTACGGCCACACATGCCCTCAATTAATGATTAGCCTTCCCTTTTGCTTTGGAACAATTCCTAAACGTTTCATCATGTCTAGCCTATGCTGGAGCGCACTCGTACTCCACCTACCGTGCCAAGCCTCACTTCAACATTTGCACGATCGGTCACGTCGATCACGGCAAGACTACCCTCACCGCTGCGATCACGAAGGTGCTCGCCGACAACGGTTTGGCCAAGTTCCGCGATTACCAGTCAATTGACAAGGTGCGCTCGGTTGCTCAATTTTTGTGGCATGCAATTCGAACGCTACAATGTTGTTAATGCTGCCCCCGCAATTGTCTAGGCTCCGGAAGAAATTCGCAGGGGTATCACCATCAATGCGTCTCACGTCGAGTACGAGACCGACAAGAGGCACTATGGTCACGTCGATAACCCCGGCCACGCCGAGTTCATTAAGAACATGATTACCGGTAAGTTTTTGAACCAAACTTTCGTTTCTTCTCTGAGACTGCCACCGCCGTCATCCTTTTGACGCCCAAAGTTTGAGCCTAATCATCTTCCCTTACTTAAGGTACTTCGTTGACGGACGGTGCCATCCTCGTGGTGGACTGCTCGACCGGCCCCATGCCCCAGACCCGTGAGCACATTCTGCTCGCGAGGCAGGTCGGCGTGAAGAACATCGTCGTGTGGCTCAACAAGTGCGACCTCATTCCTGACAAGGAGCTCCAGGACATGGTGGCGATGGAGATCCGCGAGGAGCTGACCCGATACGAGTACAACGGCGACACTACTCCCATCATCCACGGCTCGGCTCTTGAGGCCATCGAGCTCAAGGATACCGAGTACGGTATTCAGGCTATCAGGAAGCTCCTCTCCAAGGTTGACGAGCTCCCTCAGCCCGAGCGACAGACCGACAAGCCCTTCCTGATGGCGATTGAGGCTCTGTACACCATCTCTGGTCGCGGCACTGTCGCCACTGGTTCGTAGTCCTAGGCGCACCTCCGGTCCGGTCCAAGTTGCGCATTTGTCCCGCACTAACTCATCTCTCGTTTCCCCTTTCCCTTGCCGCCTGCAGGTGTCATTGAGCAGGGTAAGGTCAAGATCGGTGACGAAGTTGAGGTGCTCGGCATGCAGGAGGATGCCAAGAAGATCAAGGGTGTCGTCACTGGCATTGAGACATTCCACAAGCAGATGGAGGAGGGCTTCGCCGGCGACAGCATCGGTCTCCTTCTCCGCGGTCCCAACAGGGACGACCTCAAGAGGGGTCAGGTCGTCGGCAAGCCCGGCACCCTGTCGGCTCACAAGAAGTTCGAGGCCAACGTCTACGTGCTCACCAAGGAGGAGGGTGGTCGTCACACTCCCTTCGGCGCTGGCTACGCTCCGCAAATGTTCTTCCGTACCGCCAACGTCACCGGCAAGGTCCTGATGGAGGGTGACAAGGTGGCCGTGCCCGGCGAGACCATGAACGTCGGTTTCGAGACCATCTGGCCCATGCCCCTATCTGAGGGACTTAAGTTCTCCTGCCGCGAGGGTGGCATGACCGTGGCTGCTGGCGTCATCACGAAGGTCGTTCCCATGGAGGAGGAGGGCAAGAAGAAGAAGAAGTAAGCTGTGCCTTTGCCAACAATGAACAATACACACACACACACACATGCACACAACGGTGGCGAACCACTGTCAAATCCCCCTCGGCCGAAGCGCTTTGTGTGCAGTTCCTCAGGCACGACGTTTTCCTGCTCCCTGTCCCAAGAGCACGACAAACTGCGGAACTCCGCACCGGTTTTTGGTGGCCGTTGTGCGGGGGGGGGAGCTGTTGAAGGCTGACGAAGGAGGAACAGAAACGATCATCTGCTGTTCGCCTCTGATTAGGCTCCCCTCCCTACTTCCTTTCGAAAGGTGAACGAACCCTTTCGTTTAGACCTTTACAAGGTTTCTCGGTGGATACGCCCACTTGCCATCCGCCCCCCCCCCCCACAAGCTCAGTTCAATTCGGCAGTCTTGGCCTCGGGATCGAACTCGAATAGTTAAGGAGGATGATGGAGACAAGTCACGTGCCCGCCGTGGCGGCCATCGGCCTGAACGGAGGGAGCGGGGTGAGGAAACTGACCAGCCCTCGGCCAAAGCCACGACCAGCCGCAACCGCCATCTCTCCTCGAAGCGGTTCTACCCTACCGCAGCATCGACGCATCCAATGCATCGGTCATTACGATCTCGACAAAACGATCGGGCAGGGACAGTTTGGTAAGGTGAAGCTGGCCACACACGTACTAACTGGCGAGCGGGTACACCTCCTCTTCTTATGCCATTTGTGGGGAGCCTCTAGAGGTCTCAATCCACTCCTCCTCTTCAGGTTGCTGTGAAAATTATTCTCAAGAGCAAGCTTGATGAGGACACCTTGAAGAAGGTCTACCGCGAGGTGCGCATCATGAAGTTGCTCAACCACCCCAACATCATCCGCCTCTACGAGGTCATCGAAACAGAAAAGGCACGCCCCCTTTTTTTGCGTTGTGGCCACCTCCTCTTCCTCTCTCTCTCGCCAATTGGCACTAACGGCCGCCTGTCGGTTTCGCAGGTTCTGTTTTTGGTGATGGAGTACGCCAGCGGAGGAGAGGTGCTCGACTTCATCGTCGCGCACGGCCGCCTGCAGGAACGCGAAGCGAGGAAGTTCTTCCAGCAAATCGTGTCCGCCGTGGACTACTGCCACAAGCACCACGTACGTGACTGTGGCTCCCTCCCAGTTCAGTTTGTTGCTCGCGTGGCGCGCCCTGCACGGATGACTGGACGGGACGCGCTGGCGTTTCTGAAGGCTCGAACCCTAACGCCTTTGATGTCTTGGTTGCTGTTCTGCGGTTTGGTTCGTCCCTCGCAGGTGATACACAGGGACATCAAATGCGAGAACCTCCTGTTGGACGCCGATCTTAACATCAAGATCATAGACTTTGGCCTCTCCAACTGCTTCACGCCGGGATCCCTCATGAAGACGTTTTGCGGAAGCCCCACCTACTGCGCCCCCGAGCTGATTCAACGGAGGGAGTACCAAGGGCCAGAAATCGATGTGTGGTCTCTCGGTGTGGTGCTGTTCGTGCTCGTCTGCGGTTACCTACCTTTTGATGCCAAGGACTTCCAGGTACGTGCAACAGCCGCCGCGATGTTGATGTCTGTGATCGCCCGCCTGACGACGTTCCATCCTCAGACTTTGTTCCGCAAGATTCTATCTGGCGCGTACACCGTGCCCGATTTCGTTTCGCCCGAGTGCTGTGATCTGGTGCGGCGCATGCTCGTCGGTGACCCTGCTCAGCGAGCGACGCTGGAGGAGGCCTTGCGACACAGCTGGCTGCAGATGGGCCATACTCCCGCCTCCTCCGAGGAGCTGGCCGATGTTGCCTTCTCCTTCTCCTTCTCCATGTCCCACGAAGTCGACCCCGCCGTGGTCGAGCAGATGGAGACGCTTGGTTTCCCCCGTGAGCAGGCCCTGGACTCAATCGTCAATAACCGCTACGACATCGCCGCCTCTACGTACTACCTTCTTGCATCGCGTAAATTCAAGTCGCAACCAGCGCCGCCGGTCAGGCCGCTAGGGGTGGCGGTGCCTGTCGCCCCGCCACAGCCCCAGCCACCTCAGCCCCAGCGCCCCTCTCGTGGTATCCGTGGACACAAGCGACACCACACCGTGGACGTACCCATCGCCGAGATGGAGA
The DNA here is from genome assembly GCA_000826305.1 of Acanthamoeba healyi. Classification (NCBI taxonomy): domain Eukaryota; phylum Discosea; order Longamoebia; family Acanthamoebidae; genus Acanthamoeba; species Acanthamoeba healyi. Next base: position 52,349 of record CDFA01025961.1, on the reverse strand, counting down.
ACCAGGCACACTCGGCTGCCCACCAGGATCCCCTTCGCGACCCTGCGCCGCAGATGAACAAGTCTCGCCACCCGCAACAACCGCTCCAGCCCGTGGCGCCTCAACGAAGCGTGCCGCATCAGCCTACTTCCCCCACGCCAACTATCACGCTAACGCCCACTCCGCAGCACGTCGAAGAACCGCAGCCACCCGCAGCTACCGCAGGCGTGCGCATACCCGATCCTGCGCACGGAAACGGTAATCCTGGTCTGCTGCCCTTCTGGCGGCAGCGAGGGCACCACCGTTCGCGGTCTGTGGACACCACCTCCTCAGGAATGCAGAGCCCTCCGCAGCACGACTACACCTCTCACATCATCAAGGAAGCCACGATTCTTAATTCTTCGCCAACCGGCTCTCGGATAGCGCGCCGCTCTCCGCCGCTCAACAAGGCGCATGTTCCGCCTGGGCATCACTCGCCCCCCATCCCCCCGGACATCGCCCGTGTCAAGGCCGCCGCGCGTCGCAAGTCGATGCGCCCCAGGTCCGTTGGGCCATGGAACCCTCCGGCCGAGGCCGCTACGATACCTGCAGCGTGCGACGTCCCACCGCCACCGCACGAGGACCAGAGCCTTGAATCGCAGCTGCGAGCAAGCGCGACGGTTCAGCTTCCGCAGCCACCACCCGCCCAAGAGCAAGGGCCTTTCAAGCCCGGTCACCGACGCGCCCAATCCTATGACGTCCGAGCGCTCAAGGCGCAGGAGCAACCAGTGGCGGGCGCTCAGTGGCACCCTGCTCAGGACGAAGAGGACCCGCTCAGCGACGACGATCCCAACAAGAGAGGCGATCAAAGCAAGGGAGCGCTCAACTCCCTCGTTAATTCTCTCAAGTCGGGTCTCGGCCTGCTGCGCGGACGTGGCGAGAAGGAGAAGGAGCCCCGGTCGATCCGTTTCGCCCTTAACGTTTCGACCACCTCGGCCAAGTCCGCTGAGGAGATCATGAACGAGGTCAGCCGGGTCCTTGCGCTCAACAACACGACCTTCACCACAAGCTCCTACTGTGCCTACTGCACTTGCGACGACGTGCACTTTGAGGTCGAGGTGTGCAAGCTGCCCATGCTCTCGATGAACGGCATCCGCTTCAATCGTATTTCGGGAGACGCCTGGACCTACAAGCGCATCGCCGCCAAGCTGATCGAGCAGATGGAGCTCTAAGACGCGCCAGCGGCACGCGGAACGCGGAACGAGCGCCAACCGTGGTGTATATATACGAATCATCATCATCATCTTATATCTGTATTTTCTCTGTACCCGTGCTGCTCTCTGTGGCCGTTGTATTTATTCGAAAGAGCCATCATCCCTCCTTGTACATGTAGACCCACGCGCGCGCGCGTCCTCCTTGCCCCACAGCGAACTGTGTCGCAGGTCGACAGAAAGAGGAGACAGCCAAGACCGATGTCCAGGCTGGCCAGACCGGTAAATTACAGCAGGGGAGACACCGCTCGTAGCTACGCGATACAACCGCTAACCCACTCCCAAGGGCTTCTGTTGCGCAAAGCGTCTGGTCGTCGATCGCGAGCTGGTTTATCGCCCCCCCCACACGTTGCTCCCCTTCTGTACCATCTTCTACTCATACTACGTACGTCCTGTCTTGTGTCGTTGTATTGTCATCTAATAGAGAATTGACTTGTGTTCTTGTCTCATTTTTCTAATCGCCTCCCCACCGCATCTTGCTCTGAAGACTCGCGTTTTAACCACGCACGATGGTACGAAACCCAAGCATCTCTTCAAAGCGGGCCCTCTCCCCTGCTAACATGTGGTTCATCCATCTTCTCAAGCAGGGCAGCCACGCCAATCCCGAAGAGCTCTATGAGAAGCAGGAAAGAATCGGAAAGGGTTCCTTCGGCGAGGTGTACAAGGGGTACGCACGCCTCTTTGCGACCAGTGCGTTCCCGTTGTCCTCAGTGTTCTTACGTCCCCCCCTCCCTCAAAAGAGTTGATAAGAAGACAAAAAAGGCCGTTGCCATCAAAATCATAGACCTCGAAGATGCTGAAGACGAAATCGAGGACATCCAGCAAGAAATTGCTGTGCTCTCCCAATGCGAGAGTTCTCACGTAACACGGTACTTCGGCTCCTATCTCAAAGACACCAAGCTGTGGATCATTATGGAGTTCCTTGCGGGCGGTTCCGTGCTTGACCTGGTAACCTCCCCACTCCGCCCCGCTCTCCCTGCGTCCCTCCGCTCAAATCATCCCAAGCAACGGGACTAATGTCATCGTTGCCGCTTGGCCTCGTGCCCTAAAGATGAAACCTGGCCCCATGGACGAAACCCACATCGCCATCATCACGAGGGAGCTGCTCAAGGGCTTGGAGTACCTGCACAAGGAGGGAAAGATTCATCGCGATATCAAAGGTATGTCCTCAGCCCTACCAGAGTGCCAGCTGTGCACCGATTGACTGGTCCACCTTCTCATGCGCGCATGTCCCTCCAATGCGCAGCCGCCAACATCCTTTTGTCGGGAACGGGATCCGTCAAGCTGGCCGACTTTGGTGTGGCAGGACAGCTGACCGACCAGATGACGAAGCGCAACACCTTCGTCGGCACTCCCTTCTGGATGGCCCCTGAAGTTATCAAGCAGGCTGGCTACGACTCCAAGGCCGATATCTGGTCTCTCGGCATCACGGCCATCGAAATGGCCAAGGGCGAGCCACCGTATGCCGACCTTCATCCCATGCGCGTGCTCTTCCTGATCCCCAAGAATGGGCCTCCCACGCTCGAGGGCAACTTCACCAAGAAGTTCAAGGACTTCGTGGCCCAGTGCCTCAAGAAGGATCCCAATGAGCGACCTACCGCCAAGGAGCTGCTCAAGCACCCATTCGTCAAGGCGGCCAAGAAGACTGGCTCCCTTGTCGATCTCATCGAGCGGCGTAAGAAGTGGCAGCAGGCGATGGGCCACGCTGACTCAGATGATGACGAAGATGATCATGGATCCGACAACGAGTACGTTTATCCTCTCCCCAGCGGTAGGAAATCCTGCGTCGAGCTCATGATCATTTCCTCTCATTGCACCTGCAGTGGTCAGGAGGTGGGCGAGTGGGATTTTAGTTCCGATGACGACAAGCCGCAGCCGAAGCCGAAGGAGAAGACCTCGGAGAAGGCCTCCGAGAAGACACGCTCCTCGCGCTCGACAGACACAAAGAAGAACGGAGATGAGAAGGCGGGTTCGGCCGACTCCAAAAATAAGCGGGACAAGGCCTCGTACGCACCGCTCACCCTTTGTAGCTGTGAAGATTTATCGGTATTGGATGAGCTGCTCAACGTTCCTCTGTGGCGTGCGTCCTCCATATCAGGGACCGTGAGAAGAGCAGCTCGGATAATGGTACAGACAAGGGTGGAGAGAAGGCTGTAGCGCCAGCGGCTGGTGGCAACAGCCGGCCTTCGGCTCTCACTTCGGTCATCTACCCCGTGCTATCGAAGCTTCTCAAGAGCACGACCGACGAGAACGTCATCTCGTCACTGGCTCAGCTCAAAATCGCGTTCGACAATGCTGAGAAGTCGCAACCGGGCATCACGCACACGATGATCGCCCAGATCATCGAAACCCTCAAGCGCTAATCGGCGTGGCCAGGGTCGCGGATCTTCCTCTTCCCCCTCGCGGTCCTTCTCAGCCTGCCTTCGCCGACGATCAGCTGCCCCCCAGATGAACCACTACCGTATTATCATATTTAAAGCCCAGGCCGGAGCATATCGCTGGACATCGCACCACCCCCCTCTGTCAGCCTCTCCTCTTCATCCACGGCCTCCTTCGTCTGCGAGTCGCATGCTCTTCCCCATCACCTCTCCTCCTCCGCTGCACCAACAAGCTGCGTGAGAGATGTCGATCGCTGGTGGCCTGTGTTTTCGCGTTTTGCTGTAAATTTGATGCTCTGTCCCCTCCTGTAACTCTCCAAATAAACGAGCTCGCCTCGTTCCTCTTCCCTCCACCCCAGACGAGGTAACTGGCTTGAATGCTTGTTGTTTTGGGTGAAGAAGGGGTATGTACAAGACCCACAGCTTCAGGGCGGGTGTAAGGCCCTTCGGCCGAAGAAATAGGGAGAGGGTGACCGCGGGGGCGGGAAGGAAACCTCTCTTCCTACTGGCCAAAGGTGTTCTCGCCCGAGTACGTGATGTAGAGGAACCCGTCCTCGTCCTTGTACTTGGCATAGATGTGCGACATGAGTTCGGCTGAGGAAACAAGAAGAGGCCGTGAGAAGGGCACAAAGCGTTTTTGGGGGGGGGGCACATACCAGTGGGGGGCAGGACGTTGTTTACGAACAGAAAGATCGCCTTCTCGGGGCTGAGCTTCATGTGCTTCCTGATCTCGTACACAAACTTGCCGACGGTGATGTCGGCAGGCACCAAGAACCTTTACAAAACGATGCGGTTAGGCACAAGTAGCTGATGCGCCTAGCACCGTGATGGGATTTAAAAAAATAAAATAAAAAAATATAGAAGGCCTTCACGTACTTCTTCTTGTCGATCTCAGGAGCATCGGTCTTTGGAGCCTTCTCCACAATGACAGGAATGCGGTCGGGATACTTGGCACGAATGCGATCGGCCACCTCGCGCCTCTTGTCTAATAAAATAATGATGATTCGAGATAACATCCATGAGCTTTACGTGAAACATCACCCTTCAAATGATGCAAGTAAAGATAACGTGGGGAGCATAGGGCGCAGCTTTCTTCGGGTGGGGTGCATACCAAGCGTGTGCTCCTCCTTGAACGGCTTCTGCATTGTTGTTGATGATGGTGGTGTTGGAAAGTTGCTGTTTGGCTGGGTTGGGTTGCGGTTGATGGCCTTTCTCTTCTTCTTGCGTGTCTTGTGTTGCTGCAGTTGTCAGCACGCCCTTGGTGGGGAAAACTGCGAGCGTGGAAGGTTTAGGGCGGGTGTTCTGTCGAACTTTCCTTTCTGTCGCCTTCACCGATTACGTGTCCCAGAGATAGTTAACCGGTCGGCCCACGTCAGCTCGGCCGAGCTTTGTCGGGCCGGACAGGAAAAAAGTCAAGAAATCAAGACGTTGGCGCAGCCTGGGGGCGGGGATGGATCAATCCAGATGCAGGCGTTGCAAAACACCACGAGTCGTGCAACCTGCGGGAACTTGCCAACTCAAACAGCACCAGCGAACAAAATCAAATCATTTTTATGTGGCGGGAACCTTTTTCTGGCGGAGGGTATTTTGCGGGTGTCCTTCGGTTCGTCAAGCTGGGCGCGGTGTGCGGTGATCGTCGTACACTGGCGTGAGCTTGGAGTTTCATTATTGAGTTTTTGGGTTGTTTAGGGAGGGTTTGATTAGAAACTAAAGATAGATGGAGGTGGAGGAGACGACCTACAGACGAAAGGTGTCGCATGGTGTACGAAGCGACGAGAGCGACGAAGCCGGGATGTCTTCGCCGCGTGGGCGCATCGAACCCAGACCACGGCTCACCAACGGAGGAGCACCGGCCTCTTCCTCATCGCCAGCGATAAAGAAAATCATTTATAAAAGAAGCAGCGACGACCTGGTACATCATCCCTCTGCTCTTCATACTCTAAAGCGTGCTGTGAGACTAAGCCGTATGCTGCACTCCCGCAGGACGACGACGATGGCGTTTCGGATGGCGGCGATGGAATCGGAAAGAAGAAGTATAGTAGCGCGCAGAGCACAGGGGTGAGGAGGAAAGGCCCGTCGACGCGGGCCGTCAGGGAGCCTTCGTCGGACGAAGACGACGCATCCGGCGACGAATCGATGCCCCCCGCCGACGAGGGCCAAAGGCGCAGACACTCAAAAAATGAGACAATGACCGCGCTGCCACTTCTCGAAGGGGATGACGACGAGGGTAGCGAGGAACCGCAGGAGCCACCCCCGGCACCGCCACCTATGCCCATGGGCGACGCGGTGGAGGAGCTGACCGAATTCGAGGCACGCTTCCTCTCGCCGCGAACCCTCGACTCTGAGTTTCCCGACATGGTCTCCTTCCCGTCGGACCTCCTTCATGTTGCCTCCACGCCCAAGATTCACCGCAGCCTCTATGCCACCAAACCAGTACCCTTACCCTCCCCTTGCTTGGACGTCTGCACCCGTTGGATATGCGCACAAGAACGAGACACTGTGTGCGCATTCTCACGAGTTCGTGATCGCTTGGTCGTGACATCATCAGGAGGGAACCCGACTAGAGAAGTGCGAGCCGCATGTACAGGAAGCCTTTCGCGCGTTCTCTCAGAACTGGGTCGTGGTCACACGCCAAAACACGGGCTACACGAGGGCAGTGCCGACCGGCATGCCGGCCACCATCTACGACCTGCCTAAGGAAGTCTTTGCGTGTGATGTCGCTCCTTCTCCCTCCGAGCTAGCCGAACAAGAGGACGAACTCATGCTCGGCAGCATCACCCACCCTAACGCTCAGACACTCGCGCTCAACGCACAGAAGCGGGTACGTGCATCTCGCACTAAGCACTTGCCCACACGTCGGTGGGTCTTCTGACGCTCCCATGTTCATCCAGCGGGAGAGGCAGCTGCCCCTGTTCCGGTTGTACGATCCCGAGTTTAAGTGGCCAAACCACGAGCGCATCTTGTGCGAGCGTGTGGCGCCGCCGCTTCCCGACCTTGAACCAAAGTTTGTCCACCCACCCTCGTCTGTGAGCGCGCATTGAAGCGGAGCAGACAGCTGACCCAACAGCCTTCTCGCTCTGTGCAGGCCTCCTGTTCAACTGCTGGTCGAGTGTCTGAGCCTCTCGTTTCAGCTCGGCCAAATCGAACCGTTCTTCTGTTCCCTCGCTCTGTACGACCTTGGCAAGCGGACCAAGATCTCAGAGAACTTCTACTTCGACAAGAACCCCCACGCTCTCCTTTCCAAGCTCGGACGACACCTTGTATGCCTCTCCCATATGGTTCTGTGGCAAATAGGTGCTGAACGCGTCTTGACTCGTGTGCTCTCCTGCAGGAGTCGATTGATCCTCGCACTCGGTGTCAGCGAGGTTTGTTCTCAATCTCACAGCCCAACGACGACATCTTCCTGGTCTTGCGCGTCGACAAAGTACTGCAGGGAGACAGCGCCGCAATCGAATTGTACACAAAAACTGACTTGGTAAGACACGACCCTCTCCTTCGAGGTTGTCACCATCGCCCATCCAAGCTAACAAGCTTGTGACGCCCACACAACGGCACGCATCAGAAAGGGAAGGAGATAGAGAAGAACAAGATCAAGGCCCACGAATCCGCAGTTGCGTTCTGCTCGCGTCTGGGATGCTACCGACAGTCGTTCGCGTGGGGCGCTCTGCCCGTCTTCTCTCGCTCTACACTCGCGCTTCAAGAGGTCAACAGCGTCACACTCTACCCAGCCCATGCCAAAGACAGTGTCTACGATCAATTGCTGGAGCTCCGAGTACGCCCCTTTATGCTTCTGAATGCCCGCCTGCCTGCAACTGATCAACCGACGCTTCCTCCCTTGTCGTGGACGATTCCAGGATCCCAGGACCAAGCGCAAGGCCATCCCCGCCTCGTGCGAGATGCGGGTGTCGCAGATGCTGACGGAAGCGTCCTTACCGCCATTTAGGCTGGATCCTACGCTGAACCCCGTGCGGGATCCCATCACCGGACGCATCCCCACCACGGAGGGTGGCGAAGGGACATGGGTCCACGAGATACAGGAGCTGGGAGACAGCGGGACGTCTTGCTTCTGGAGCTACATCAACAACCTCTACGTGTACCCCGAGTCGGTAGTCCTGTCAGCGCACAACAAAAAAGTCAAGGTACTCTCTCACTCTCGCGACTGCCACCTCTTCTTGCTCCTTGTTTCTAACTTAGAATGTGCCATTCACCCTTGCCACACTGCACAGACGGTTGCGCTCAAGGTGTCACTGCGAACCGACGATGACGCAGCAGATGGTCCCGGCCTGCCGGCGATATTTGGGCGCTCGTCATGCGCAGCCTTCGCGCGACAAGCGATAGCGCAGGTGCGATCGCGCACTTCTCAAAGCTGCGGGTTCTCTTACTTGGACTGACCTCGATGGTATGGATGTTCGATGGGTGGTCATGCAGGTGGTGTATCACAACAAGGCCCCCACCTTCCAAGACGAGGTGAAGATCAAGCTTCCAACGCGGCTGACCGATAAGCTCCACCTCCTCTTCACGTTCTACAACGTGTCCGTTGCGAGACCGAAGAAGGGCGAGGACGAGCTGGAGACGCCCATCGGCTATGCTGTGCTGCCGCTCTATGAAAACGGAAAGCTACCAGAGAACAACCAGGTGCGCACCATCAGAGTGTTCCACATGGATGATAAGTGGCATGCGCGTTGTGAGCGGCTCTCTAACGGTGGAGTTGGTTGACGCAGGGCGACTTTATCGGGCTGCCGATCATTGTCAGCAAGCGACCAGACAACTACATGTCTGAGGACGCCTTGTCAAAGGCGGTTTACCTGGACAATGGGCGACCTCTCTTCCGAACACGAATACGCATGGTATCGACGATCTACCCCGAGGACACAGCGCTCACGCAGTTCTACAAACTCTTCTTCACCACCGACGCCGAGCGAGAGCTCTCACAGGCCTTAGATGGGTAGGCATTAGATCCTCGGCCCATGTCGTTCTCTTCTCTTAGCTTCAGCTCAAACTGACTCTGAGATGCCACGCGTGGCAGCATCGAAAACATACCCAAGACGGTGGCAGTGCAGAACTTCCCGCTGTTGGTGCAGATGCTGTGCCACGTCATGTGCGTCCACTCGCGGACGCCAGGCTTCAAGGCATTCCGTGCGATGCTCAAGATCATCAACCTGGTCCATTCGGCCACGCGAGAAAAGGGCACCCTACGGTCCAGCCTGCTGCAGTCCTTCGTCTACCATGCCTTTGATCCCGGTGCCTTTGCAGACCAGGTTTGGTTCCGCCTCCAACTACAGTGCGCCTATCTTGAGCATTTTCACTCTCTCACTTTGATGCGCTTCCCTTCAGCTTCCGCTGGCCATGTGCACGCACTTCCTCACGTTTATCGCTGGCAAGATGAACTTCGACGAGAGCGCAGACATCACGATCGCCGACATGGCGTCGTCGATGTGGTTCGTGTTCGACATACTGATCAAATCGATGGCGATCAAGCTGGATCAAGAGCAGCAACTGGGTACGTCATTCGATCAAGGCTCACGCCCACCAACCCCAGGTTCTCGGGTCTCACCTATAAGCAATACAGAGAGAGCAGACCGAAGCGCCTGGTGGACTGCTGAGTTCGCACGGCTGGTGACCAAGGTGGTGCAAAACTTGGTCAAGTACTATAAGTCGCACATCACCACCGACACCTACAAACCCTCCATGGAGCTCAACAAGGTACGCATTGTGTCAGCTTGTACCGGTTAACATTGAAAACTAGCTGAGAATCGTTAAACGTGGCTGCATCACGTCAAGATGGTCGCGCTCTTCGTGCGAGATCTGTATCCCGTCTTTGATCGGGGAAGGATCAACACTTTGGTCAAGATCTACACCGAAGCTATCTCATGTACAAACTGTTGCGATATGCAGAGGGTGACCAGCTAACAGAACTCGCATACGTGCTTGTAGTGTCAGTGTCTGTGCCGGGAGGAGAAGTTGGAGCGATGGAGCTCTCCGTGCTCAAGTTTGACTTCTTTAAGATACTCACGGATCATGAGTGTTTCATCCCCATCAACCTGCCGCTTCCCTACGAGCTGCATCTTGAAGACATCTCCTGTGAGGTGCGCCTCTCAGCAGTGGGAGCATCCTCCACCAAAGCAATACTAACGTTTCATCCGTGCAGGCAATGAGCATGAAGCATCCACAGGCGGCAATGCTGGTCAGAGAAGTTGTGCGCAGCCTGAGCGGCTCGGGGACAGTCAAGCTGGCGCGAGCGATCGCCATATGCTCGCTCAGCATGCTGCTCGCCAAGCACGATTTCGATGCACGATACCAAGAAGTTCGGCAGCGAGAGCGCATCGCGCTCGTCTACTTCTCGCTGGTGCCACAACTCATCGACGCCTACGCCGACATGGAAGTGTGGCACAAAGAGAGCCCAGCCATGGAGAAGCGAGGCCTCTGCATCTCTCTGCTCTTCGTGCTCAAGAACATCAACCGCACTTTCCTGCGGCGGTGGTGGCTCAACGAGACTGTCGAGCGACGACACCGCTTCCTGGACCTGCTGGCCTCGTGTGCCGTTGCGTTCGAGTACGACCGCACCAACAAGGGTGCCATCCTGCAGGCCCCATCGTTTGCCATGGCAGAGAAGAAGGCACCCGAGAGCCCGCGGAAGAACTCAGACTCTGAGGAGAGACTGATGGAGCCCGGCAAGGAGGGCAAGCTCAACTGCTTTGTGATGATGCTCTTGCTCGACATTGCGGAGGACTTTGTAGACGATTTTGCCGTGGAGATGTCGTCGCCCGAGGGAACGCCCACGCTCGAGAAGATTCTCTCTCTGATGGTCGCCTTCCTCGAGCGGCCTCAGTCGTTGCGCTTCCTAGAAGCGCTCTTCTCCTCGCTGCGCGCGCTCCTCTCCCGCTTCCGATCGCCTCTCTTCTCCGAGAACTCGACCGTGATCTACTCGCTCTGTCGGGAGGTCATCCGCTATGCCAACTTCGCGTCGGCCCACACCCGCGCGCTGGCGACGTCGCTGCTGTTCCTTCTCATGCTACGAAACTACGAGGAGATGGGTCAATTCGGACGTATCTACACGCAGGCCACGACCGCCCTCTCCCAACTCATCGCCGAGGGTGCCATGAGCGACGACACCTACATTCGATACTCGTTCAACTCGCTCATCGAGTATGCCCTCTTCGTCTACTCGACCGCCACAATCTCCATCGTGCCGGTGGAGAAGGCCCGCAATGAGGCGCGTCACTGCCACCTCAAAGCCGGCTTCGCGCGGCAGGTACAGGAGCTATCAGGCACGCTAACCAAGATCCTGCGAGACACGATCGAGGTGACCGAGCTCAAGCAAAAGGCAGACTCGGAGATGATGGCCGAGATGTACTTCCGCATCGCCCAGGGCTACGTCCACACGCCCGACTTGCGAGTGACGTGGCTCACCGAGCTGGCTCGGTTCCACTACTCTGAGACCAACTTCACCGAGGCTGCTCTGTGCCACATCCACATCTGTGCCATTGTGTTGGATCATCTGAAGCAGAACGGCAACTACCGTCTGTCTCTGCGGTACCGCAACACACTCACCTCGCCACTCACGCATGATGACCAATGCCTCGTCTGTGTGTGACACTGATGCCCATTTCCTGCTCGCCCCCCAATGCAGAGAGGACGAGCTGTTCCATCGGATGTGTCCCGGCCTTGCCGAGATCGCCGACCAAGAGGACGAAGGTGCGTGCCAATCGGATGTATTCTCCGAGGCCGGACTCATAGCCGAGCTCAACTTGGCGCTCGATCACTTGGAGAAGGCCGGCGCGTTCGAGTACGCCATCGAGCTCTACGGTCTGCAGATGGCCATCTACCACCGAAACAGGCAGTACAAGGAGCTGGCGGCCTGCCACAAGCAGCTCAACAGGCTTTACACGCTGATCTCCGCAGTCGACGACACTGTCCGGCTGGAGAACGATTTCTACCGCGTGGGGTTCTACGGCCGAGCATTTGGCCGACTCGACGGCAAGCAGTTCATCTACAAGGAGCCCAGGTTCACGCACTTGAGCGTATTCTCTGACAAGGTACGCGGAGCTCATGCTCGTCTCACCCTCAACGCTCAGTGACTCGTTTCATGCCGCTAACGAGTTTGTGTGGCGACGTAGATGAAGCGACATTGTCAAAAGACATACGGAGTCTCCGACAGGCAGATCGAGATCATAGATTCCACGCTCGAGGGGAAGGACCTCAACGACAAGAAGCTCTACCTGCAGATCACCTACCTGAGGCCTCGTCTCACGGATGACGAGCTGCAAAGCCGTGTCACTCTGTTCGAGCGCAACACCAATCTGACGACCTTCCAGTTCCAGGTCCGTGGTTGATTGTGCATACATATTACGAAAAGTAATCAGTATCTCACTGGTGAAGCGGTTGTACACAGGTGCCCTTCACTAAGGCCGCAGGCAAAGCGCATGCCTCTGGTGTGGCGGATCAGTGGAAGAGGAAGACCCGGCTTACGGTGGAAGCTCAGTTCCCCTACATCCTCAAGCGCCTCGCTGTCAAAAGCTCCACATCGGTACTCTCGTTGTGCCCACTCACCCAGCGATGCACGTTTGCGCGCTGACGACGTCTTGCCTATCACGGACGGTTTACCAGGAGGATTTGAATCCGCTTGAGGTGTCGATAGAGGAGATCGACAAGCGAGTGGAAGCGCTCCAATGCGAGCTGGATCAGAAGCCGCCCAACATCAAGACGCTCCAGCACGTCTTGCAAGGAAGCGCCCTTCCTCGTATGTAACCCAGCGCACACTGATGCTCAATACGATGTCTCTGACGACTGTCCAATGTCGTTCGTGCAGAGGTGCACCAAGGCGCCACTGAGATCTGCCAGGTGTTCCTTGCCAGGGGCGAGGGCGACAAGTACGCGTCCGCTTCGCTGGAGCGGCTGCGAGAGAGCCTCCGGCAGTTCTTGAAGGCGTGCGAGCGGGCGATCGACCTGAACAGAACTCTGATCAGCAGCGAGCAAATCCAGTTCCAGAGATCAATCGAGGAGGGATTCAGGTGGGGTTCCTCTCCCGCACTTACTCCATCGCCCACAATCAAAGAGATGTTTGGCGTCATTAACCATCTCCACCTCGCGCCGGCGCACACATCCAGAGACATCAAGATGCAAATGGCGCCGTACGTACAGTCGAGAGATCCCAAGCGGGTGATGAGCTTCGGCATCATGCAGGAGACCAACAGCGACGATGAATCCTACGAAAGCGAATCCGAATACACCGTAGGGGTAGTTCTCTCTCCCCTTCGACGTTGTGCCGGCGTGACAACTGACTGACTGTTCCCTGTCCCATCAGTCACCACCAAACAGCAACCCGCCCTCCCAGAGAAGCTCGCCTCGCCCCATAGCCACTTCTTCCTAGCCGCTTCACACCTCCCAAGCACTTCGCCTGTATTGTACACTACTACCCCATCTTCCAACACCACATGATCCATCGGCCCTCTTCATCCTTTGGCCTGTGTGCGCACGGCGGCGGCGGCGGCCATCAGCGGGCACCGTAGTAGAGGCGAAGGACGTAGGGCAGCCATCGCTGCCAGGTCTCTTCGGTGTGCTCGCCTTCGGGATCTTTGTGCACGAACAAATCAACCCCCTCGCGATAGCCCACGCCCTTGGCATCGTCGGTAAGGGTCGCCACGGCAGCCCGGGTGCACTCTGTGGCCCAGTGCTCTACGCACGCGTTATGGAAGCCTCCGCCACGACGCAGGCCCACGCCGAAGAAGATCTTGGGCCGCTGATGCTCTCCAGCCGAGGCCAGCGTCGCCATCACCGCGTGATCGTCGATGAGCGTGGTGGGATGGAGATTCAGGTCCACCATGCCTGCCGAGGCGCTCGAGAGACCCAGGCGCCAGTAGCTCTGGCCCACCCAGAGCGAGGGCGAGAAGGACAGACAGAGGCCAAAGCTCTGCGGTCGTGTGGCCGCGATGTAAAACGAGGCCAGGCCGCCGTGGCTCGATCCTGCGACGGTGGTCCGCCGGGCGTCCGGCACCGTGCGGTAGTGGGTATCGAACCACGGCTTGATGTGGTCGGCCATCAGCTGGGCGTAGTGATCGAGGCCGCCAAAGGATCGTCCCGGTGCCCACTCGGTGTCGGTGTACTCGTGCTCGCGGTCGTTCGGTACAACTGCCACGACGATGACAGGCTCAACCTCGCCGCTGGCGACCATGCCGCCGAGGATGCTCGCAATGCTCCAGGTCTTGTGAAAGCCGCCGCCGGGCCAAAAGGCGGTGTCTCCATCGTTGAAGTAGAGCACCGGCCACCTCTTGTGCTGGTTGTCCTCGTAGTCGTTCGGCAGCAGCACATGAACCTTGTGGGGCTCGGCATGGTTGTCCCCACCTAGCGCCAGGCGATCGTAGGTATGGAAAAAGCCGTAGGCAAACTCATCGCACCTGTGAAAAACAGCCCTCTGGCCTCCAAGTTCAAACGTCGTGCCCATTCCAGCTGGCGGGCCAGGGGGCGTGTTGGTTGTGGAGTCGATCTTTCGATTGCTCGGCCGGGCGCGTTGCGATTCTGAACCGCCGAAGGCTGTGGCCGCGTAGACGTGTCAGCTCGACGCGGTAGGGGTGGGGACATGTGGCTTGGGAGAACTGTTGCGAGAGTGAGGTGCGCCACTAGCTTGTTTCGCAACAAGCAAGAGTAATTTGAGGAATTAAAACAAAAGATCGTCTTTCTTGGAATTGTTTTTGTTTTGTCGGCATAACAACAACAACTCCAAGAAGCGTGGGCGAGTAGCGCGGCACTACAGCATGAGGAGGAGTCAGGCACCTTCGCAGAGGGGGAAACGGCCGTTTGTGAGCCCCCTAATCTCGCCCAGCACGGCACGTACGGTCGCTAGTACTGCAGCCGCGGCGAAGCCAAAGACGAAGGAATCTCCAGCCAAGAGGTCAAAAATCGAACGAGATGAAGACACATCGTCTCCTGCCGACGTCGAGGAAGAACCCATCAAGCAGGAAGTGGTGGAGATGGCGGAGGAAGCGAAGGAGGTCGTCAAGCAGCCGGCGGCTGCAGCTGCTTCGCCTGCGAGCGGTCGTAGGTCAGGGCTCGGGGTGCGACGTTCGTTCAAGAGCCCGACCGCCCCGACGACTGCCTCTCCCGCTGCAAAGCCCGCGACGCCGCGCCAGGTAGCTACCCCGGCAGCCGAAGGTAAGAAGGAGGAAACCGACGGCAAGGAAACGCGCTACTTCCGTGTCATGTGGTGCAAGTACAGCCGTAAGAAGCACAAGACCTACAGCGATGGTACGCGATGTCCACTACTTTCAGTGGCGGATGAGCCGTGTGTGCGCACGCGTGTGGATGTGCATGTGCGCGTATGCGCGTTGCCTGCTCATGTCGTGTCGGCTCGGTTGTAAGGCGTGCTTGTGGTCAAGGAGGGCAAAATATGCATACTCAAGGACATGCAGGCAAAGGAGATCGGCAAGACGACGTCGTACCCCGCCAAGGTGCGCTTCGTGGGCTTGCACAGTGGCGCCGGTGAGGTGCGCGTCGTGCTCACATGCTGATGTCCGTATCGTCAAACAGGAGCTGGTGGATCTCGGTCCTGGCAACGAGCTCTGCTTCTCGGGCAAGGAACTCGAGGTACAGTACCGCGGCAGTCCGCATAAGATCGTTGACTTTTTTAACGTTGATGACATAGATGCATTAACTCTGTGCTACGTGATAGATTCAAGATGAGATCACATCAGACAACTACCAGTCCGGTTCCGTCTTCCTTGATGAAGTTGAAAGTACGTGTCATGCCTGTCGCTTGTTCGTTTTTCGACCCCGCTAAGGAAGAGAATGGCCTTTAGCCAAGGGTGCGGTAGCACCGGCGCCAGCGCTTAAGTCAAGGGTACCCACCAAGTTCAAGTCACACGCTGTAGGAGGCGAAGGGAAAGCGACCGTCAAGGAGGTCAGGCCACGACACGCCATCAACGACGATTCTATCGTTCTGTTCAAACCTACCGCCGCTGCTGATGCAAAGTACCTCTCGCGCGTGTCGCCTATCCCTGATCTCATTTTCCTGTCCTTGCAAAGCTCATATCACTTCCTCTCAGCGGACCGCTCGTGGCCGTGGTGGTCGATCCCTACGTCGGAAAGTACGCTGAAGTCTGTAAATCCCAAGGGGCTACGCCGTCAGTGCTCTAACTCCTCGTTGTTGGCGTGTTTTTTAGCATTTTGCAACCCCACCAGCGCGAGGGCGTGAAGTTCATGTACGAGTGCACTATGGGCTTGAAGGGGCCAGGACGAGGATGCATCTTGGCAGATGAGATGGGTCTCGGAAAGACTCTGCAGGCCATCACGCTCATTTGGACCTTACTCAAACAAGGGTACCAGTCAATTTCTGGTTCAGTCGTACTCCCATGTTGCTTGCTCACTCGTGGAAACAGGCCCAACGGCACACCGGCAGCGAAAAAGGCTATCGTCGTCACTCCAACGTCACTAACAAAGGTTGTCACCATAATCTTGGCCAAATGAGTGTGTGACACTAATGGTCGGCTCTCTCTCTCTCTCTCTCTCTTTGCTACACAAAGAATTGGTACAACGAGGTGAAGCGATGGCTGGGTCTGGAACGCCTTCACGCCTTGGTGATCGGCCAGGCGGCCACCAAGAAAGAGGAGACGCTGCAGATCTTGGAGGAGTTCAAAACCTCTCCACTCCGGCCTCTGCTGATTATCTCCTACGAGCAGTTCCGCATTCACGCACCCTTCTTGCAAGGAGTTGGTGGATTAGATTTGGTCATTTGTGACGAGGTACCCCTACCTTCGCCGGCCCTTCAAGCTTGTGAGTGAGGACTTACCGCGCGGCTCCATACTCTCCAGGGTCACCGATTGAAGAATGCTGACGCCCGTATCACCAAGTGCATTAACGGCCTCGAAACGCGACGCAGGGTCATCATCACGGGCACGCCCATTCAGGTAACCTTGGCCGTCTTCTTTTCCGCCGAGCTACGTATCGTGTTGAGGGCGAGCTGTATCTCACCTCGCTGCCTTACTAGAACGACCTAGAAGAGTTCTTCACGATGGTCAACTTCTGCAATCCGGGGTTCATGGACATCAAAAAGTTCAGAGATGTGTTCGCCACTCCGATCTTGCTCGGCAGAGACCCCACTGCTACGCCACAGCAGAAGATTGAATCTCAGTCACGATCCACTGCTGTACGCGCTTCGCAGCTCTCTGTTCGTTGAGCTGGTCAGCTTGTTCTCACGCGGCTCGCTCTTCAGTTGATGAAACGGACAGAGAACTTCATTATTCGCCGCACGAAGGATCTGCTACGGCAATACCTCCCTCCTCGAGGTATCGTCAAAATTGTCCCAAAAGCTGCGCGTTATGGCATGCTGATGACCACATCCCTCTGTCGTCCAGTCGAGCAGATGGTGTTCTGCCGGCTTTCGTCGCTTCAAGTGGATCTGTACCGGCAGTTTCTTCGCTCCACCATGGTGTGTTCGGTCCTCACAGGCGGACAGCAAGCAGCTGCGTTGTCATGCATCATATCTCTACGCAAGCTGTGCAATCATCCCTGTGCTATCTTCCCCAAGCCTGGGGTAATATCCTTTTACTCTTTGGGAGGAAGTGATCAACCGGTCCCGAGTTGCTGATTCTTTGTCGTCCTTCACCAGAACGAGGCAGAGCCGGAGATGAAGAAGATTTTGGCTCTCTTGCCTGAGGGCTTCTCCGCCACCACGCACAACATCGAAATGTCTGGTACGTGCTCACACCATCGTGTCGCGGTGGTGTGCTGACAAATCAAAACAAATGGATCCAACAGGCAAGATGGAGGCGCTCGATAGGTTGCTGAGTGTCATCAAGAGCACCACGAAAGACAGGGTGGTGATCGTGTCGAACTTCAAGCAATCTCTGGACGTGATGCAGACTTTGTGCAAGCAGCGATCATATCGCTTTGTGCGCTTGGACGGATCCACCCCTACGGGTCAGCGCCAAAGCATTGTCGATCGCTTCAATGACCAGACCAGCGACTACTGTGCGTGTCCCTTCCGCCTGTTCAATTCGTTGGTCAAGCCATCCTTCTCGTTGTTCTGGCGTTGAGTGACTTCGCCACGACAGTCGTGTTTTTGCTTTCGAGCAAGGCGGGCAATGTCGGTTTCAACCTTGTGGGATCAAACCGAATCGTGCTGTTCGATCCAGACTGGTGCGCCATCTCCCCACTGCACGTACTGGAAAGCCCTTTTTCACGCCGTGCCTGCCTCCCCTGGGTTCAGGAATCCTGCGAACGATGCGCAGGCGATGGGAAGAGTCTGGCGTTATGGTCAGAAGAAGAAGTGCTGGATATATCGCTTTGTCTCGTGCGTTTCCTCTTCGCCAAGCTCTGCTCTTGTGCGATTGCGCTCAGTGCGTGCGTTTAGTACTTGCGCTGACCACAACAACCGCTTCTCTGTGCTGTGATCTCACAGGACGGGGACGATTGAAGGTGCCCTAGCTCCTACATGTTATTTCACAAGCCATGCGCAAGCAGCTAACCATGTTACAGAAAAAATATTCCAGCGTCAGGTCGCCAAGGAGGGCCTCTCGAACTCCATCGTGGATGCGAATCGTATGGCTGAAGACTCGCACAAGGTTCCTCACCCCTCTCCCTGATCACGTTTCCCACGCAATGATCTTTTCTGACTCTTCTTCCTCTCTGATTAGGCACGATTCACGAAGGATGAACTGAAGGATATCTTCTCCCTCAATGAGTTTACGGCATGCGACACCCACGAGCTCTTCGGGTGTGAGTGCGTGGTGCGTCACCGTCGCCACACGTAGTATCGCGCCGTAATCTGCGATCAATCAGGATCTCCTCCCGTTTGTTCAACGATGATCCCTGACTGACACAGTGCGCCGACAGGATGACACGGTCGACGGCAGGAGAGCTCCCAAGGCAAACAGGAGAAAAGTGGAGAAGGACGAAAAGAAAGTGGCCACTTGGGAACACCGGCGTGATCCCGCTACCTTCAGTGTACCCGCCACAATCCGCTGGAGAGCCGTGTTGCACCGACACTTCCACCATGCTGTCTTACGCTGTGTAACGCGCTGCATGGCAGGACCCGGTTTTGCAGCGAGTTGGCGAAGAAACGGACCTCATCACCTTCGTCTTCCAGAAGCAGACGCAGAAGGACATCGAGTTCGTGGCGGAGGAACCACCGACGAAAGAGGCTGGCGTTGGGGGAGACGCCGGCGAAGAGGAGGAAGAGGAGGAGGAAGAGGAGCCGCGTGTGTCATCCGATGAGGACGAGGAGCAAGCCGAAGATGAAGGGGAAGACCTAGAGGATGAGCTCCTCCACGAACTGTGACCTGGTGCTGATGACGCGACCGGACGGCTCCGGTTTGCCATCTTTCCCATTCCCAGTGAAACATGGCTGTCATTCTTGTGAAAACTCGCATTCCGCACCAATCCGGCCGATCGTTGCCAACGCGGAACTCTCCGGTCGCCATGCCCCGAATACCACCGCAATTACCGAGAAGAGATCAGCAGTGGGTTTTATCCGAGCACCGTAGGACGGCAGTGTGCACACTGGTGTGGGCTGGTCTCCCATTCTTTCATTCACTCAATCACCGCAGCCTTCGTACTGTTTGATCACACACGATGGCGCAGACCCTCCGCAGCCTTCCCAGGCAGTCTACGGCCAACATGGTCTCGGCAACCGCGTCATGCCCCTTTCTAAGGATGGCCGATAACGCGCAGCAGAGGAATTACCTTCTCAATTTCGGCGGCGAATGCCCTTTCCTGGGCATGGTGGAGGGCCAGAAGCGTCCTCTCATGACGAGCTCCACTCCCGTCAATGCCCCGGCATACGCGCAGATGGCCACCAGTCCCGCGTGGCCCATGCCCTACCCCAATCTCGATGTCAGCCAGTTCTCCATGGAGGCCAACAACGCGTTCCTCATGCAAGAGGAACTCGAGAACGCCGCCTCCGAGATCCAGAACAGCGTTGAGCGCGAGATCGCCCTCGGGTTCGACCGCTACACCGAGATGAGGAAGAAGCGTACGTACCTCACAATTCCACCAAAACGACCACGATTTAGTCATTTATTATTACATCCATTTTTATTGATTATTTGGTAACAAGTAAAAGTATTAGAACTTCTTCTGCCTTGCGGTCGACTAACTCAGTCACCATGTCGACTTTGACACAGAGGCCAACTCGGCTGCAGTGCTGAACAAGTACAACACCAACTTCGAGAAGGCACTGTCGGGCATCAAGCAGGAGGGCCGCTACCGCGTGTTCGCCCACATTGAGCGCAAGGCCGGACATTTCCCCGAGGCCACGCTGCACCAGGAAGCCGATGGCGTGCAGAAGACAAAGCCCATTACCGTGTGGTGCTCCAACGATTACCTCGGTCAGGGTCAGAACCCCGTCGTTGTCAACGCCATGAAGGAGGCCATTGATAAGGTAGGGTCCCCGCTCATGTCGATTGCTGGGGAGGGTCGCTCAATTCTTGGGATTTGTAGAAATCCTACGTCCCATGTTCGGAGCAACATGCTGACCGGGGGGGGGGGAACCAACATGTAGTGTGGGGCTGGTGCTGGCGGTACCCGCAACATCTCAGGAACTAGCCACTACCACGTCGAGCTGGAGAAGGAACTGGCCGATCTGCACCAGACCGAATCTGCCCTTTTGTTCACGTCGTGCTATGTGGCCAACGAAGCCTCGATCAGCGCCATGGCCAAGATCCTCCCCGGCATGGTCATCTTCTCGGACCAGCTCAACCACGCGTCGTTGATCGCAGGTATTAAGAGCTCCGGGTGCGAGAAGAGGGTCTTCCGCAACAACGACGTCGACCACCTGCACCAGCTCATGAAGGAGTACCCCAAGGACCGGCCCAAGATGGTCATCTTCGAGTCGGTCTACTCCATGGAGGGCAACATCGGTCCCATCGAGAAGATCTGCGACGTCGCCGACGAGCACAACGCGCTCACTTTCCTCGACGAGGTCCACGCCGTTGGTCTCTACGGTCAGCATGGCGCTGGCATCGCCGAGCGGGACGGAGTCATGGACAGGCTCAGCGTGATCTCGGGCACTCTGGCCAAGGGCTACGGCGTTGGTGGTGGCTACATCGCTTCGTCGTCTCCCATCATCGATGCCATCCGCTCCTTTGCGCCCGGCTTCATCTTCACCACCTCGCTCAACCCTCCCATGGCTGCCGCAGCCAAGGCCAGCGTCACCTACCTCAAGCACAACCCGCAGATCCGAGATAAGCACCAGGAGCGAGCGGCCACCCTCAAGAGCCGCCTGTCCTCGGCCGGTATCCCCGTCATGCTCTCAGAGAGCCACATCGTCCCTGTCTTCGTCGGCGATGCGACTCTGTGCAAGAAGATCTCGGATGAGCTGCTCCACAAGTACAACATCTACGTCCAGCCCATCAACTACCCTACCGTGCCCAAGGGTGAGGAGCGACTGAGGCTCACCCCGACCCCCTTCCACACCGATGAGATGATGAACCACCTCGTGTCCTCCATCACTTCGGCCTTCAAGGACATCGGCACCCAAGGCATGCGCTCCGCCTACGAGCACTACATGCAGAAGAACCTTGCTCCCACCCAGGAGCGTCGCCTGTAAAGTGGCTCTTTTGTACGCGCAACACCACCAGAGGTCGTTTTCTGGTCCTCAACAACAACGCTTCCTTTCTTCCCCACTCTCAGCTCTTCTCTTGTCTTTCGCGTGCAAGAGATGTGCAAATGCCTCAAAATCCTTGACGTAGGCTGTTAGAATGGCACCAACACAGAAATATTTGGGGAATGAATATTCGTCCGAATTCGGAACCGTCGCAACACGTCGTCCAGTAAGAAAAAAGATAACTCAAATCGCAAGTATGTCGACAAATATCGAAACGCACACCGCCGACCAATAGCTGGTAAGACTTGGCGGTTGTGTTTCGTGGCCTCGCCGAGAAATTTCCTTACGGCTGGGTACAAAAAGGCACAAGGCGCGAAGTTCGTATTTTCACCAACGACTACCAAAGCAGCAACAGCAGCGGCTCGAAAAGAGAATCCAACTCCACCTTCAACCTCCAACAAACAAAGATGGCCCGTACCAAGCAGACCGCCCGTAAGTCGACCGGAGGCAAGGCCCCCCGCAAGATGGCCTCCAAGTCGGCCAAGAAGAGCGCCCTCGCCGGAGGCGTGAAGAAGCCCCACAGGTTCAGGCCCGGCACGGTCGCCCTCCGCGAGATCCGTAAGTACCAGAAGTCGACCGAGCTCCTCCTCAGGAAGCTCCCCTTCCAGCGTCTCGTCCGCGAGATCGCCCAGGACTACAAGACCGATCTCAGGTTCCAGAGCGCTGCCGTCGCCGCCCTCCAGGAGGCCGCTGAGGCGTACCTCGTGGGTCTCTTCGAGGACACCAACCTTTGCGCCATTCACGCCAAGCGTGTGACTATTATGCCCAAGGATATCCAGCTCGCCCGCAGGATCCGTGGTGAGCGTGCCTAAGCGTTCCGGCAGCAAGCGATCGATCGAACCCCCCCCCCAACCCTTTGTGTAAAGCTAAACCTCCTGTCGGTTTTGTCGCTACGGACCGGCCTCCCTCCTGCGCCTGCGAGTTATACCCGCCTCGCACGAGCGGTCAATCTGTCGTTAAGTTATTTGTTCCTCTTGATGAAAAAGTAAAATCAACAAAAAGATGAAAACAGCAACTCTCCTGGTGGTTGGCTCAGTGTCGCTCGCCACAGTTCTCTCTTCGGAAGCTCGTTCTCGCCACCCGCAGTTCTCCGAGCTGGATATCCTTGGGCATAATCTCTCTCCCTGCAGAGACTGCTTTCGTTCATCGCAGCCGCGCTGTTCCCTTGTGTGCCGTTACAGAATTTGAGGCACAGAAAGCATCGACTCGATTTTCCACAATATTTCCTGGATTCCGTGAAGCCGACGGAAAATCCAGTGCCCCGAGCGCGGAAACATCGGGTTCAGTTCAATTCGCGCCCAACCACCCATCCATCATCTCTACAACCTTCGCTCGATCAACCCACCCACGCACCTCCCCCCCAATCCCTCTCGCTTCCCCCAGTATGAGCTCCACCATTACGGTCAAGGTTGTCTATAACGCCGACATTAGGCGGTTCTGCTTGCCCGAGACCATCTCCTTCAGCGAGTTCATCATCAACATTGGCAAGCTCTTCAAGCTCGACCAGCTCACGATCAAGTACGTGGATGACGAAGGCGACTCCATCGTGGTCACCTCAGACGAAGAGCTTCAGGAGGCTTTGCGCTTGGCCAAGGAGCTCAAGCCCCCGATCCTACGCGTAACCGTTCAGGCCGTGGCTAGCGCACCCGTCGCTGGAAGATCGTTCGACGAGGAGGCAAGGAGGAGGAAACGAGCTGAGCGGTTTGGCGTTCGCGTGCAGGGATCCCACACCGAGAGCGAGCCTGCCGCCGCCCCGCCCCCTGCTTGTCTTCTTGAGAGCTCGCAGTATCCGCCTCTCGATGTCGCCTTTTGGGATGCTCCCGCCAAGTCCCCCGTCGTCCTCGCACCCGCCGTCCCCGTCCCCGTCCTGCCTGAGGAGCCGCAGCCCATTCGTATCGCGCAACAGATGACGGACCACTGCATGGCCACGTCGCGCTCCGTGTCGCAGTGCTCGAGGGACACGACCACGGACATGCTCAAGTATTCGGACAGCACGCGCCTGCAGCTGAACGACAGCGGCCTAGTCAACTCCACCGTCGCGCTCTGCTCCGACCTCTCGCGTCAGATCGCCGAGGACTGCCGCCTGCTGAGCCTGCAGACCTCTGAGATCTCCAGGCAGCTCGCTGCCGAGCGCAAGGCCGACCTCCTCAATAACCCCTACTTCAAGTATAACATCGAGTACGTAGCTTGCCTTCATGCCCTCGTCCTTCTCCTGGAGAGCCCGCTCGTCTTTAGCCTAACGCGCTTCCTCTCCCTGCCCTCCCCAGTGAGATGACCTCGTCGGTGGTGGCTGTGACCAACCGCCTGTCGGCCGAAACTGCTCAGATGTGCCGCAACCTCTCTGCAGCCACCGCTCTCTCCTCCCTGCCTCTCTAATTAGAGAGCGTGTGAGGCCTCGGCCTTCGGCGACCACATCATCCTTGTCCATACTTATGCTCGCTCGACTGGCCGTTTGTTACGGGTCTCCCCACAACTTTTGTACAGGCTGGCAACGCTGCTGCTCTGGTGTGGTGGCTTGCTCCATGTTGCAACACGCTGTTCGCAGCTTCTTGCTCTGCAATAAATATCCCTTGCACAGAGAACAGGAACTCTGGCTGACACCTAATGAGAGGGTGCTTGAGGGGCGTCGGGGAGTGGGCTGAGCGTATCTCACGATCTCTACCTCCTGGCCTTCGAAAACTTGGGCCTGTTCATCTTCTTTTCCATCTTCTCCCTCTTGCGCTTCTCCTCCTTGGTCTCCTCTGCGGAAGCGCTGCCGCTGCCGCTCAACTGTCGTCGTTTTGACACACACATTCAGCGAGCGAGAGGTGTCAGTCTGAGCTTGATAAAGGCGGGAAGCTCGAGCGTGTGGGACGTACACCGCCGAGCACAAGGCCGAGAAGCTTGTAGCCAGCAAACGCGGGGATCTGCACGGCGCGATGTGGTGAGGAAGGCCAAGTGCACGGACTGCGTTGGGGTCCGCCCAGTAAGTACCACAAGCAGGATCAACCAAAAATACTCGGAGATGATGGTGGTCATCTGCACGAACACGACGATGTACACCACATCGAACGCGTATCTGTGCTCGACGAACGGCGCACGATTGTGCGAGCCCAGGTAGGTGAGTGACCTCACACACTTCTAGTGCTGGATGTGCAATGAAACCAAAGAGCTCTCACGTACTCGGAAAGGTTGCCGTGCGTGTTGAGGTCAGCGCCACCGTCGATGAGGTCACCGGTGGCGTCGTAGGTGGGCGTGGCCAGAGAGGCGATCCACCAGTAGACCAGAAGATTCACCAACGAGCACGCGCCGAACCCTACCCAGTGCCAAAAGCCGAAGGTGTCGTTCATCCACACGACGCGCAGCGCCACGTACAGCAACTGAAAGAGAGGACCACGGGGGTGCAGAGTAAGAATCTTGATCACAAATTGATTGTTGACGCAAGGGCAAGGGATGGGATGCGTGTACAGTGACGATGAGGAGCAGGTAGCGCATCCGCTTAATGATTCCCTCATTTTCCGCCCTGCGCTTTTTCGCTGCTTGATTCGCCTTTGAAAGAGGAGGAATCAGTTGACTGACCAGAATTAACTTCTCCAAGAGGTGAAGATGGGCAGCAATCTCGAGCGACGTACCATTCTCTCCACGTCTTGTTCTTCGTTGTTTGACTTTCGCGTTGAAATGCACGAAGGGAAAAGCGTAAAAGAAAAACTCCATTTCTTTCTTTTGCCGTTGGTGGGCTGTGCAGAATTTCTGATCAATTCTCCCACACGGCACACGGTGAAATAAATAGCGGCGACTGGCGGGCACAAGATCGACCGATCGTATCGAGCAAGACAAGCAATGCAGGGACCGGTTTCATCAGAGAGCGGCGCATCGTCGGCAAAGTCGGCCATCATCTCTGTCACAGATAAGGTGGGATCGCTGAAGGAGGTGTGCGAGCTGTTTGAGAAGCACGGATGCAACATGACCTCGATCCAGTCGCGCCCCTCTCCCTCCTCGCACGGCTACGATTTCTTCATCGACTTTGAGCCCAAGGCCGAAGAGGAGCTCAGCACGTTGGTGAAGGAGCTCGAGGGCAGGACTTCGTCGGTGACCATCCTCACCAAGGGCCAAGCCAAGACTTCCACTGCCTCAGGCGGCACCAAGGGTAAACCCACTGCTGCTCCCCCCTCTTCACAAATCGGCGCCTTGTCTAACACAGCATCGACGATGGTGGCGTGCGAGTAGAGGTCCCTTGGTTCCCTCGCAAGCTCAGGGATCTGGATGGCTTTGCCGAGAAGACCATGGAGTTCGGTTCCGAGCTTGATGCGGATCACCCGGGCTTCCAGGATCCCGAGTACAGGAAGCGTCGCTGCGACATCGTGGCCAAGGCCAAGACCTACCGTTCGGGCCAGCCTCTTCCTCGGGTCGAGTACACCCAACAGGAAATTGAGACGTGGGGCATCGTCTACAGCAAGCTGAGGTCGCTCTACCCGACGCATGCCTGCCGCGAGCAGAACCACATCTTCCCGCTCCTCGAGCAGAACTGTGGCTACTCGCCCAACAATATCCCCCAGCTGGAGGACATCTCAAACTTCCTGCAAGGTGCACTTCGCTCCCTAATGGTGTTGATGCTCCAGCCTGTCTCGCTAGCGTGTCGTCATTCGCCTCACCTCCGTACACGGGCCAAACAACACAGAGTGCACGGGCTGGCGGCTGCGACCAGTGATGGGTCTGCTCTCGTCCCGAGACTTCCTGAACGGTCTTGCCTTCAGGGTGTTCCATTCCACGCAGTACATTCGCCATCACAGCAAGCCTCTCTACACTCCCGAGCCGGATGTGTGCCACGAGCTGCTCGGACACGTGCCCCTCTTCGCCGATCCTGCCTTTGCCGACTTCTCGCAGGAGATCGGACTCGCCTCCCTCGGCGCCTCGGATGAGGACATCGCCAAGCTTGCCACAGTATGTTGCTCTCCTTTTCAACGCTCACGCTCGAGAGAATGTCTGTCAGACGGATCTAACACGTCGTCAAACGCGTTCGTCATGCAGTGCTACTGGTTCACGGTGGAGTTTGGCCTCTGCAGGCAGGACGGTCAGGTCAAGGCTTTCGGCGCTGGCATTCTGTCCTCTTTCGGCGAGCTCGAGGTGCGCGCCTCACTTGTGATCGCACAGTTACGCTGCGTAGGTGGACTGACGAGTTGCTGTTTCCAGTATTCCATGAGCTCGGAGCCCGAGCTGCGTCCCTTCGACCCCTTCAAGGCCTGTGAGCAGGAGTACCCTATCACCAAATACCAGCCTGTCTACTTCGTGGCGGAGAGCTTCGAAAGGGCCAAGGCACAGATGCGCCAGTTTGCCGAGTCCCTCGACAGACCATTCACCGTGCACTACAACCCCTTCACTCAGACCGTTGAGGTAAGTGGACATCATGCAAGCGCACGCCGTTCGTGCTTCGTTAGGAACTGACCTCGTCATTGTGTTTTTTTTTTTTATTATTGGCGAAGGTGCTCGACACGAAGGAGAAGCTCATCGGCCTCGCCAACTCGCTGAGGTCCGACATCAGCCTTCTCGTCTCGGGCATTCGCAACCTTCCTTGAACAGTTCTCTCCTTTCATCTCTCTCTGCGGTGGCCTCCCACACCTTTCGGTGACACTCGCTCGAGACTTCTGGTTCGTTCATGTCCTGTACACTGCTCTCTTGTTCATCACCAGCACTCTGCCAGCTGTCGCCGCCACCGCAGCAGCTGCGCACTCACGTGAAACCACAAATCAGCGATTCATTCACCAGCCAAATAAAGGCCAACCAGTCCTCCGTTCAAGCTGGAATGCGAGGCATTTAACTACAGCAAGCGCGTGCAGCTGTCGGTTTATGGTACACAGGGCTGTAGAGAAGAGTGTCGGTTCTGGGATCAAGGAAAAGGACGGCACCCAAGACATCCTCAGCTCAGTCGTTGGCAGGAGCGACGGCGAGGAACTCTAAGCGAACCGCGCATTACGGCACACACGCTCAGCCTCGACCCTCCATGTCCCAGCACTAGGGCACACGTACCTATCATCGACTCCACCATCGTAGACGTTCTTCCTCCATCCTCTCCGTCTCCTCTCGTTCTCATCTGCGATCCGATCTCAGAACCACATCCACACAACCTTACCCGACACCCCTCGATGGCTGAGAAGAACATGTACGATTCTCAGGGAGGCGACGTCTCTGATGCAGACGAGGGGGCTGCTAATGGTGTACATGGATCAGTTCCTCGCCCTCGTGTTTGCAAGGGGGCGAGCCTTCAGCCATCCACGTCCTGCCCCTCTCTATTCCCATACACACGGCCGCCATCCTCCTCACCCCCGGCAGCAGCAGCAGCGCCACCACCTTCCATCACCTCTCCTCGTGCATCTCCGCGTCGTCATCTGCCTTCTTCACTGCGCACGTCTCTCACCTCCTCCTCGCTTCGTGCCCTCGAAACGGCCTCTCCTCGGTCTCGATCCTATCGCGAACTGGCCCTCTCCGTCTTCTTGGCCAAGGACCTCAACTGGCAGGACCTCGAGGCCTCCATCCTTGCCGGCAGCACGGAGGACGGTGGGACCCTGACCCTGTCTGGCCACGGTCGCACGTACAGCATCGACCCTGTCTGTTCGCCCAGGTCCGCCTACCTCAACCAGTCGCAGGCACATCTCTCTCCGCCTTCCACCATCCGAGCGTCTCTGCTGTCTCCGCACGGCGATGCCCCCTCCCACTCGCGCTACTCCTCGGGCCTGCTGGAGGAGGTCTGCGATGACTTCGAGACCGCGCTCAAGAGTGCCGCGACTCGACTGGCACGCTCACGGTGGGAGGAGCTGTTTCGGCTGCACCAAGAGCAACGCGAGCAGCAGGAGCGGGAGCGGCGGGATAGCTGGAGGCTCAACGAGCAACAGTCGATATTCAAGTCACGCCTTGGGCTCATCGAAGCAGTGCAGGTGTTTGAAAAGACGCCCGAGGTTTCGCCCACACCCTCGCGCTGCCCATCTCCACATGCCATGCCGCATCGCTCCTCGGTCTCCGAAACGAAGGCCCGGCTGATCGAGCAAGGTCTGCTGTCGATCGGCGGCCCCGCACCATCTCCTGCGAGTGGAGGTGCCGCGACCCCGAGTGGTGCCCGCGTCAGATCAGGATCCTTTCAGGGCGACCGAAGTAATGGTAGTAACTCTCCTCGCTTCATCCCCTACTCTTATCTCGTTCAACACGATGCTGATGCGAGTGTGTTCCTTGGCAGGCAGTAAGAGACGTCCTAAGTCGGTGCAACTGGCGTCGGCAGGCGCTGGTCCTGCTGACGGCAATCCTCCAGCCCGAGGCGCCTTGACCACACCCTATGGCGTCATCGTTCTGCCGGGCGCCGAGCCCGCATTGCCGGCGGCGGCGACGGAGAAGCCAAAGGGAAAGGAGCTGAAGAAGCTCATGAAGGCTCAAGCCAAGCTGAAGGCGCTGCAGGAGAAGGAGGCCCGCAAGGAGGCCAAACTCAGGAAGCAGGAGGAGAAAAGGAATGCCAAAGAGTCCAAGAAGAAGAAAGTCAAGGAGCAGCCTCTGGCCTCAGAGAAGGCGCGTACCTCCACGCTACACTCGTTCCACAACCCGCCGCGTCTGGTGAATCTCGCATCGTTTGTACGCTCTATCCACCGCTGCTCGCTCAGCCGCTAATGGCTGACAGGAAAGTTAACATTGGATCCCGCAGATGACATCGTCGGATTCGGCGGCTCAGCTAGGACATAGCGCTACTGGTACTACGCCTCGCCGACCTAGCATCAGCTCCAGCTCGGAGGAGGAGGGCGCAATGCGCTCTCAAACAGTAGCCTCCCCAGGCCGCACCTCATCGTCCAACAACCTGTCCTTCTCCGCTCCTTCCTCGCCACTGTGCCCCACACGGCGCAGAGCGGAGAAGACACGAGTTGTCAAGGTACATCCGCCATGCCTTGCAGTGGTTGCCACGCTTGTAGCCTCACTCACGCATGCGGTCGGCAATAGACGGAAGATCTGGACCCTCGGGCGTGGAAGTTTGAGGAACCTGACACAGAGAGCACCTTGGTGCTGGGCGGAATCGACGCCGACGGTGTCCAGCTCATTAGCGCCGCCTCGCTCTACAAACTCATACAGCGCATCACCTTTGCCCAATACCCTGGTTCGTTTTCGCCCCTTCTCGATCGGCTGAGATGCAACATGCAGCTCACTCCCTCTCGCTTTTGCACAGATGCCAATCTTGTGACCACCTTTTTGTTGACCTATCGCCTGTTCCTCTCTCCTCTGGAGCTTCTCGAGCTCCTCCTTCTCCGATTTGACACTCCACCTCCGCCCGACACCGACGAGCTCTCCTTCAACAAGTCTACTCAGACGCAAATCCGCTTGCGGTACCTTCCTTACTGCTCATAAGCTTACACCACCACACTGTCTTGCTGATGCCCAAGCCAACCATGCATACAGGGTCATTAACGTGCTCAAGCAATGGCTGACACAGTACTTTGAAGACTTCCGAGAAGATAGCGCTCTGTTGGATCGTCTCGTGCACTTCATCGACGACGTTTTGATGCCCGAAGCCTTGGTGACAACTGCCGAGCAGCTCAAAGCTCTCATCGACAAGAAACAGAAAGAACACGAGAGAACAGACAAAGCCCTCGAGAAGGAGTTCCAGTTCAGCACGCTGCCACCGACGCCCATCCTTCCTGTCAAGCTCAAACGGCCACTCAAGGTACGTTGAGCCCTTGCTTGTGTGCCCCCGCTAGTCGCGATCATCTCTGGTAGCCTAACGTCGCTCCACATCATCAGCTTCTCGACATCCATCCCCTGGAGGTGGCACGTCAGCTTACGCTCATCGAACACAACCTCTACCGAACAATCACACCGTGCGAGTGCCTGAGGCAACGCTGGACCAGCAAGTCCAAGGCCACACTGGCACCCAACATCATCTCGCTGATCGACCGGTTCAATAAGGTGAGCCGGTGGTGTTGTTCCGAAGTCGTGCGAGAAAAGGACATCAAGAGCCGAGCAGTCATCCTCAATCGATTCATCCTCATCGCCTCGGTATACCGCCTCCTCTTCACAAACTACCTCTCCATCACTCATTCACACGCAACAACATTCATGAACCGAAAACAGCAATGCCGGGAGTTGAACAACTTCAACGGCGTGATGGAGATCATGGCTGGCCTTCAGAATGCCGCTGCCTATCGTCTCAAGAAGACCTGGAATGTACGTTGGTTGCAGCCGCCCCTCCTATGAAAAACAGCGCGAGTCAGAAGCTAACTCACCTCTCCCCCACAGCTCCTGCCCAACAAAACGTGGGATCTGTGGGAAGAGCTGACGCACTTGATGAGCTCGGAGGACAATTTTCGGGTGTTCAGGGAGGCCCTGCATAAGATAAACCCACCATGCATCCCGTACCTCGGTACCCGCTTCGGCACCCGCTAAGTGGCCATTGCGGAGACACTGCCCAGCGTCCCGCTTTATGCTCACGTGATGATCACCACTTTGCACTCCCACAGGCGTCTTTCTCACGGACTTGACATTCATCGAGGAGGGCAATCCGGATTTTCTTCAACCCGACCTCATCAACATCACAAAGCTTCGGTACGGACATCGTTGGTGCCATACACACACACACACACAGCACAGCGGGGGAAGGGTCCTTGGTCTTACACTGAGGGTGCTTCTGCTTGTATATCTGCGCAGATACGGAGCGCGGGTGATTCAGGACATCAAGCAGTACCAGCAGACACCTTACTGCCTGGAACCGGTGCCCTTCATACAGGATTGGCTGATGTCGAGAGAACTGTACAACGAGAAGGACCTCTACGATCACTCCCTCCTGTGTGAAGAGCGAATACGCAAAAAGTGATGGAAAGAAAAGAGATCATGTCCTCCAATCCACACACCCTTCTTCTCCTGGCTTCGTCTTCTTCTGACCTTGGAGGCTCGCCGATGCACTGCGAAGAGACTCCAAACACGGCCACACCAGCTGGAAGCGCCGAAATTCCGTTCCGCAAGGCAAAACAGAAGCCAGCGCCGGGTTGTTCCAGGAGCTGCAAATGACGAAGGCGAGGCCAAAGCGCCGCACAGCATAAACTCGCGACGAACAGCATCAGCAGACGGCCAGCAGCAACACCGCTGCCGAGTCGTGGGCGTTCGTGTGTCGACCTTGTCCTTGACGTGACCACAATTGGATCGCAAAGAGCGCACGCATGCTCTAGCGCGCATCCAATTCAATCTCGCAAGAATATCGGAAAGAGGAAGGGAAGGAAATGGATCGGTATAACTCATCGAGCCTGCTCTTGAGCGACCGGGGAGGAGCTGCCGGCGACGACGACTACGAGGAGGAGGAGGGAGGCTATAACGCCGAACAGCACGACACAACAGCGGAATCGACGGAGATTGAAGCTGGAGCGAGTGCACGCCTGTCCATTCACATCGACGAAGAGCGACTCGAGGACAAGGAGTTGCCGCATGATGAGGATCTGCACAACACAGACGACGCACAAGCCCTCACTATAGAGGATGAAGCGGTGCCGCTGGACTGCAGCAGCGACAAGGCTGTGACAGTCCCCGAAACGCCTCTGCCGCTCGGCAAGATGATCCCCATCATGCTCCTGACGCTGAGCGAAAGCTTCAACTCGTCTGCCATCTTCTCCTACGTGGGCTACCTCGTCCTGGACTTCAACCTCACTGACGACAAGAAGGAGCTCGGGTGCGTTACACTATCACTTACTAAAACTTATACTTATATTTTAAATATTATTTAGAGCAAGATGTATTGTTGTGCACACGGCGGCGAACTGACAGGCAGGCGATGTCCGGCTCTCTGTGGCGTTGTACGTTGGCGTCGTGCAGGAACTATGCGGGTGCCATTTCGTCGTGCTTCTTCGTGGCCCAATTCTTCAGCAGGTGTGTGCCGCCCTGCTGCCCCTTCTGTGGATTGGTCATCTGTCGCACACCACCCACCACTGTGCTGAAGGTGAGGCATGATCGTCTAACCGTGCCGAGTGCGCGTGCACGTGTGGTTATGCAGCTTCTTCTGGGGCAAGATGTCTGACAAATATGGGCGTCGCCCAATCCTCCTGTGCGGCGCCATGGGCACCATCATCTCAGCACTGCTGTTCGGGTAACCTCGCCTTCCGCCGTTTGGCGACGTGATTTATGGTGTGCTTCGTGGTTCTTATGCTTTCCATCCCCCACCTACAGCTTTAGCGCGAACTTCCCCTTCGCGGTCTTCTCTCGTGCGCTGTGTGGCTTGCTGAACGGCAACATTGGCGTGGTCAAGACGTATCTTGGTGAGGTGACCGACTCCACGAATCAAACCCGAGCTTGGAGCTGGTTCTCCCTCGCCGCGGGGGCAGGGGCAGTGGTGGGAGCGCTAGCCGGTGGTCTTCTCGCGCAGCCTGCACGTACAGCTTTCCCTCTCTCTCTCTCTCTACAACGCAAAGTGCACCGCTGATCATCTGGTTTTCGTCACTAGTGAAATACCCCAAGTTGTTCTCGGCCGGACATGGCTTCTTCAACGGGCTGTTCGAGGAGTTCCCCTACCTGCTGCCAAACGTGATGGCAGTCCTGGTGAGTGGCCTTGGCCTCATCCTGAGTTACTTCTACCTCACCGAGAACAAGATCCCGCAGCGACCAGTCGAGGTCGAGACCTATGGTCCTCTTGATGAGGAAAGCGAAGGCGCTGTGCTGGAGATCGACGACAACTTGAGCACAGAGGACGGCATGGAGATGAAAGTCATGAACAGCCCCGACTGGCGAATGAAGAGCGAGATCGCAAGCAAAGAGACCGAGGACTGGCGGAAGCAAGGAGACGATGACCACCAGCGACTGGAGGAAGAGCAGGACCAAAAGGATTTAGTTACCAGCCATCACGAGGCAGAAGCAGTGAAGAAACTACAGCTCACCGGCGAGCAAGAGCTGACACTTGAAGAGAAAGTGGACGGCGAAGGCGAGGGCGCGTTCTCCTCGCTGCGAAGCGTGCTCCGATTGCACGCGCCCTGGGGCAAGAATCCGAGTACGTCAAACTCTCTATTTGCCTCGTTCTCTTCAGCATTTCTAACTGGCTGTGCACCAATACAGGCAATGTGAAGAAGGAGAAGTCCGTGTTGTTGGAGGGACAGGTGATCCTATCCACGAGTCTCTATGGTCTCACCGGGATGCTCTTTATCTTCATCGATGCTGTACGTTGAATGTCGATCGAATACTTGCGAGAGTTGGACCGTCATCAAACCAGCTCATGTTTTTTTCTTCATCAGGTATTCCCTCTGTGGACGATGACAGACCCCAAAGAAGGCGGTCTCGGTTTCACCACTGACGAAATTGGTGAGTTGCTTGGGCCACTCCCAGGATGGGATGGGATGACTGTACAACTCTCTTTTTACTCACTCTTCTTCTTCACGCATCTTTCAGGCATCACGAGCAGTGTGGGATCGTTGTCGATTGTCCTCATCCAGCTGGGACTCTACGGTCCGTTGGCCAAGCGATTGGGTACGGGCACAACCTCGCGCAACACAGCCGCAAAAATCACTTCGTGACTCACCCCTCTTTCGTGTTATGTCGTTCAGGATTGATCAACACATTTAAGTGGGGCACCTTAGCTGCGGTTCCCATCTTCGTCGCCTTCCCCATGGTCAACTACTTCCACCCTGCGGTGTCTGAGTGGTCATCCTCTGTCTGGGTACGCAAGGCCTTCCTCTCTTCTCTTTGTAGTGCCTGTAGTCACTCAAGTCTCCCTGTTGGATACAGATGTGGCTGTTGATCATTGCGATCTACGTCGTGCGAACGTTCGTGGGTCAGCTCATGTTCTGTGCCGTTATGAACCTCATCAACAATTCGGTGGACGTGTACAACATGGGCGCAGCCAATGGCCTTGGTACGTTACGGCCCTCAATCTCATCCGGCCAGGCACAGCATTCTTATCTTCTTCCCGTCGCGCAGGCCAAAGCTTGGTCGCACTACTACGAGCTTTTGGTCCCTACTTCTCTTCTGTACGGGCACATCCACCTCCGCGCGCTGCGTATGCAGTTCAGTGCGCTCAACCGCGCACTTGGTTCGTTTGTTGTGCTCCTCTTGCAGGTGATGTTTGCGTGGAGCATGACTAGCGGAATGGTGTTCCCATTCAATTTCTATTTTGTGTTCGTCCTCATGAGCGTGGTCACGCTGTTCATCCTGGGCCTGTCCTTCCTCCTCAGTCAGTCCCTCAACACGCCCAAGACCATGCCCTCGGCTTCCGTTGGGCGCTCGACCGATCCGCGCCCGGCAAGGAGCAGCAGCGCGCTGCGACTCAAGTGATAAAACCGGCAGGAACTAGGGCGCGCCTGCGACTGCATGCGGTTGCGTAACCGTGTAGTCATAGTAGTATCTATTTATTTTTCCTTAACACAAGCACACTGACCCCTAAATTGGTCAAGGTTATCGCTGTTAAGGTTTTCTGGTGAGATGGTTTTCCAAACGCGGCGTTGCAATGGAATGCGCCGCGGTTCAAAAAATCCCACTAGACAACGCCCTCGTGCAAACTCCAATTAGACCTGTGCTGACGACATCCGCTCGTGCTGATGGAACGTGCTTGGTTGTACTCCATATGTGCGATGGTCCAATTTCCATTTCGGTATTGCAATAACCCATGTTTAGGTGCTAGTATTTCGAGCAGCGACGGGACCTAGGTGTCGTCAACCCGTCTAGTCCCCCAAAGGTCATAGCTCTTGCTTGTATAAGGTAGGCGGTGTCTAGATGGTGCCCGTGCAGCCTCCCTAGGGAGCCTCCCTAGCAGATACTCTCGAACCTGCCGTTAGATAGGCAGACTCAACAGTCAGACAACTCACACCTCAGTTGCAACAAGGTCGCTGCACACACATCAACCACCAATACTCCACAGAGACACTGCACCATCAGTGGGCGCACCGTAAGAATGGCAACCAAGAAGATCAGGAAGAGGACACGCTACGACCTGATGAACCGCTGCTCGCTGGCTCAGGTAGCGGAACAGATTGAGGCCGAGAAGGGGCGCAAGCAGAGGCTCGAGTGGTACCTGCAGGAGGTGATGCTCGAGAAGGAGACTCTCATGAACGAATGCGCCAAGATGTCGTGGCCTTCACGCTGCGTCACTGTACCCGACCTTTCATCACAGTTGCCTACCTGCCAGGCAACGTTCAACAAGCCTTCAGCGCCAATCCCACTCAACACTACACCCCTCCTCAACACTGTTCCAGCGCCTCGTCTACAGCCTCAACCAAGCCCTACTCGCGACGCTTCCCCTATCACCCTCTCTCCCTGCTCCAGTGGCCCAGCGTCACCTGCCTCCACTCTCACCTCGCCTCTTTCAACGGCCTGGGAAGGCGACTGGCGACACGACCCCTCTTCAGATTCAGGTCTCTGGTTCAGCACCACTTCCAGCGACAGCGACAGCGACATCACTGCCGAGGAGCAGCAAGCACTCTGGGTTCAAACAGAGCTCTGGTGGCAGGACGCGGCCTCTCTCCCTTTCGCCGAGGACTTTGCTCTCCCCGTTGTCACTGACTACGGCCAGTACCTTCTGCCGTGTAACCAATGACGACGCTGGCTGGTTAAACACAGAGAAATGCTAAGTGCAAAAAAGAAATCATGTCACCCCGAATCTCAAATCTCAATCGCGACGATGGATGTGCTGCTGGAGTCAGCGAGGTATGGCGAGGAGGAAGTGGTCCGTGAGCTGCTGGCGTCGGCTGTGGCGGGCCAGGGAGATTTGAATCTCAACGGAAGCGATGGACGTGGCAATACCGCCCTCCACATGGCCAGCGCCAACGGCAATCTCGGGATCGTGCAGATGCTCCTCAGCGCGGGCAAAGATGCCGCGGCCTCAAACGAAAACGCGTCCAAGCTTCAGGTGGATGTGAACGCCCGTAACGAGCACGGGAACTCGGCTCTGCACTGGGTGGCGACGCAGCCCGAACTGACCAAGGAGCACGCGGCCATCGTCGAGCTGCTCCTCGGCGCCGGCGCCGATCCCAACATTAAGAACGATCGAGGCCGCACGCCCCTTAATGAGGCCGCCGACCGCGGCAACACCGCTCTGTGTGAGCTCCTGGTACGATTCGACGCTCGGCTGGGCGAGGTAGAGGTGAACGAACGGGACGAGTTCTTCGAGGAGAAGAGCAAGAAGACAGCCGCGTCTCGGGACGACGAGGTCGACGAGGAGGTGATGGACCTCAACGAAGAACGAGAGCTGGCGACAAAGCTCCAGAAGGCGTCGATCGTCGAGGAGCGGGCGGTGCGATGCGGCTACTCCAAGTGTGGCCGAAGCGAGGAGGACGGCGAGACATTCAACCGGTGCTCGCGGTGCAAGAAGGTGCACTACTGCGGACGCGAGTGCCAGCGAGCTGACTGGCCCAAGCACAAAGCCGCGTGCAAATAAAAAATGATGACTTTTATTTACACTGGACACGCGAGGAGGCGTGACGGGTGTGGTGGGGCTGGTACATACAGACTTACATACGATTACAACATCATTTACACGCACCCACGCACACACACCACAGGCTCGCGTTCACCCTCAGCAGCACGGGTGACAGAGAGATCTCGGCCCTAGAGGCCCGCCGAGAGGTTGTCGAGCAGTTGGTCGTAGTCGAACTCGTCGTTGAGGCCCGCCAACGGCCACTCGGTGGCGCAGTCATTCGTCATGGTCGCAGGCGCGGTTGTGGACGTGGTGGAGGTCGGCGTGGTGGCGCCCGAGCTGGTCCAATCGAAGGACGCCGACGAAGAGGAGAAGGAGCCAGCCGCAGCGAACGCAGCGGCGCCTTGCATGCACTGCGGCGGAGTGCCACCAAACGGGAGGCAACCGACCGGCGATTCACAGCCAGGCGTGGAGTTGAATCCCCCACAGACGTGCTGGTGCTGTTGATGCTGCTGGTGCTGATGGAGCGAGGGGAAACGGTTGGCGTCAACAGACATCAACTGAGGCTGACGAGGGATGACACCGGCAGAGTGGTGGACCGTCGCGGTCGAACGGGGAAGGTGGTGGTGGCTGTGTTGCTGGTTAGGCTGGTTCGACGCGGCGGGCATGGAAGTGGCGAGCCTCGCTCGCTTCACTGGACCTTGATACTGCGACGAAGCGTCCAGAGTCACTAGCGTGTCCGTCGTCATACCCGCCGCCTCCGGAGCTAAACCGAGAAGTCTCGCCGCCTCGCACGATTGCGTCGCGCTGAAGACAAACGGCTGCTGGTGGCGCTGCTGTTGCTGCTGCTGGAGCTGAAGCTGGTGTTGACGCACGATGCGCAACGAATGCGGCTGAGGACGAAGCGGCTGAGACGCGGCGGGAGGGCCCGCTGACAGGAGTGCGGGCGGGGTGGTGACCATGGCCGGCGGGGCGGACGTTGACCGGGGCCGAGCGTGCGGGTTGAGGTACGGAACGGGCGAGGCGGTGGCGGCTCCTGGAGACGCAACGGACGGAACGCAGGGAGAGGAAACGTGCAGGAGGTGGCGGTTGAGGTTCTGAAGCTCCTCTTGCCTCTTGCGACGTGCCTCATCTTCGTGCTGACGCAGCAGGACGTCGCGCTCAGCCAGAATCTCCCGCAAGCACCACTCGAGGTGGCTGGCCTTGGCCTTCTCGTCTTCGATCTTCTGCACCAGCTGAAGGGCGGCCATTTCTTCCTCGATCAGCGTCACCTGCTGCTGGTGGTATTGAACTTGAGCGGACGGCTGAAGAGGAGGAGGCGACATCGGCTGATTGTCGATGGTCGGACTTAAAACGGGAGCTATGAGGCGTCCATCGGCCTGGCGCTTGAGCGGCGAGATCGAGAAGGAAAGATTGGTCGAAACACCAGAAGAAGAATGAAGAGAAGCACCGCCTCCGCCGCCGGCACGAATCGGATTCATCTCGAGGAAAAAGAATGAATTGAATCTCTCTGCTTCCCTTCTTCCCTTGTACTCGTTCACTCGCCTAACCCCGTTTTCCCTTGGTGCGTTGGCTCGTCTTGTTGAGGTTCTCCTTCTTCTTTGGCTGCGTCGCACGTACGAAGAGAGAAAGAGAGGAAGGGAATGGCCAAGCCGCGAAGTTCGCGCCCACGGCGAAATTGCCTGCAGGTCATTCATCTCACGGGGCTCTTTCGCGTTGCCAACCACAACACGCTCCGCGGATACAGCCGACAATCGAGAAAAAATAAAAATGTTAAATGTAAAATAAAAGTTTTGCTTGGCGAAGATGAGGGAGAAAATGGGCAAAGAGTCGTGGGGTCCTCTCTCTTTAAGAGATTTGTGGGCTTTCCTTGCCGGCATCCTCTTCTTGTTGTTTGGGAAGAGATCGATAGAGGAGGATGGCTCCGGTGAGCATGGTCTGGGCGAGTAGAAAGGAGAGGAACATGACGCGCATGAACTTCTTCCGGGGCATGTTCGACACGAACTGGCCGAATCTGCGCACGGGACCCATCTTGGCCATGGCCAGTTCGCTTCTGAGCTCGGTCACCGTCTTTCGCAATCGCTCATTCTCCAGCTCCAGCTGTGCGTAGGTCTTTGCCTCGCCCGTCGTAGCGGCGGCACTGTCTGCCGCTGAGCTCAGAAGCCTTCGTGCTACGAAGTGTGGCACAGCTCCCTCCCGCACCAACACCGCGCCGCGTCGGGAGGCAGCAAACACGCATGCAGCGCTCAATCCACGCCTCATCTTGCGAAAATCAAAAACATAATGCTATATTCGCGTC